>VTPC01003247.1:12072-64519 GCA_011009095.1 Ignelater luminosus
TTACTTTTTTATTTACAAAAATGCTAGATATTTGGTGTTTCACCTCATATTAAAAAAACTTGAGTGATTATTTTATTATTTTCTAACTCCATCTAACGCCCCCTTTCTTAAGTTGAGCTTGTCAATAATTCTTCTACTGCTATAGGTGGTGTGTTACAAAAATTGCTTTTTTTGTCGACTCGAACACGTAACCATTTTAATTTTAATGCTCGTTTATATCGTAACGTTTTTTGATCAAGCTCTAGATAAGTTTTAAAATTTCCCCTAATTTTAGTTTATTGCCTCTTTTCTGTTTTTTAGAATTTTCTTTTACTGTTATTTTTACCGTTGAATACCACATATCTATAATTTGTATTGTAGTATGTATCTTTGGCAAGTGAAATTGTTGTAAGCAGTTCTTGCAATCCTTAGAAGATCAAAGATAAAACATTAATCATATTGAAATTTGAAGTCTTAACTTTGCGGGAGTGGAAAGGTAATGCCCTGGTAAACTATCTTCTAAGATGCAGTCCATATGCAACAGGTTTTTGTAAACCAAGCGGTATGTATTATAACGTACATGTTTTTCAAGCGTCTTTTTAATTTTTTCTATGCACAATTGATTAATTAACTCTAACTACCTCACAATATGTACAGTAAGAGAAAAATTCGTAAAATAAACCAAAAAGGAGGGCAAAATAAGGTTTTCTCTGCTAACCTGGCAGAAACTTTATTGGTTGCACTAAACTATATTTTCCAAAACCCTACAGTATAATAAACGAAAGTTGAAAACGCAGCGGGACTTCAAAATTTAAACGTAACCTAACAATATGGTGGATGTTCAATGTTATTAAATGAGAATAATTAAAAGCGTTGACAATGAAACCTCAATTAATACCCAATTTCAAAAATACTTCAGCACCATATGTGGGAGATTAAATTGTAATAAACGAAACGCTACCCATTCCTTCATTGATCATTATTACTTTTTTCTCAAATCGTACAGACGTTTCTTCTTTCATACTCGTTTGTTCAGGTTTTCTTTCAGACTTTAACTTTTATTCGTTTCCTCTACTTTTTTTCTTTCTTTTATACCGGATGAAGATTCCTTTAAAATATAAATATGTTTATGCCTGTGAACTATTATAAGATAGGGGAAAGGGTTGTATCTTGGGACATTTCTTGTAGACAGTAGTGCACTTTATTGATAGGTACAAGAAGTACACACAATGTGGGTAATCTTCTTCTCCGTCTATGAGAGAAGCTATTTTGGTCTTGATTGTCATCTCTCTTTGTAGCGTCGGTTTGACTGTCTTGCTGTCGTCAAAGTAAATATAATCTGAAACAGGATATTACTGAGAAAGTCCAAAGCAACTAGCCTAGGCCGAATGGCGTGTTTCAACAAGCCCAATGTTGAAATGCTTTTCAAAAAGCTAGCACAAATTCTGGAATCTTGATAAAGCAGGCTGTTCAACAGTTCACAAGCAAGTACGCAGAATAAGCGACATCAAGGCAAAACAAATTGAGGCCGCCAGTTCCGGAGAACGGTGAATTAATGTGTCAATGACTGCCTGTGTTAGTGCAGCTAGCACGTTTGTTACACCAGCCATCATATTTCCACGTGTCCATTACAAGGAGCACATGATAAACAACGCGCCGCCTGGCATCATTGGTATGGCAACTTCTAGTGGTTGGTTTAATGCTGAACTGTTCGTAAAATATTTTGAACATTTGATTTCCATAGTAAAGCCCTCACCTGGCCATGAAGTGTTGTTAGTGATGGACAACCATGAGAGCCACCTTTCACTGGAAGCAATAAATCTTGCCAAGGAAAACGGCATTATTATCTTGACTTTTCCGCTACACACAAACCACAAGTTACAACCTTTAGATAGAACTGTCTTTGGCTCTTTCAAATCATACTACAAGAAAACCTGCAAGGACTGGATGCTTAGCCATCCTAGAAAACCAATTTCTATATATGATGTAGCACAATTGGTAGGCAAAACATTATCTTTGGCATTTACTCCAAGTAACATAACCGCAGGATTCAGGGTTACTGGCATCTGGTCATTCAAGTGTTTGGAAACCATGAGTTCTTACCGGTAGAGATGACGAACAGGCCGCTAGGGCAAAATATTGGTGATGAATCAGGATCAGAGACACCTTCAACAAGTGTTGCATTGAAACGAGAAGTTTCTGTGACTCCAGAACATATTCGCCCATTCCCAAAAGCCCCACCCAGGAAGTCATCTGGTAGGGGAGGAAAGCCAAGAAGGTGTCTGATTGTCACTGACATACCAGAAAAGCAGAGAATTGGAGAAGAAAAAAGTAAGAAAACCAAATCATGCCCAATGAAAATGCTAAAAAGCTAAAAGAGCTGTGGAATTTTCATCTTCTTCATCAGAAGACGAACCATCAGAGGATAATAGTAGCTCAGAGGGTAATATAGAAGAAGAGGACTTCTCGTCTTTTGTTTCATGCGAAGGGTGTTAATTAAATATGAAGTCATTGGCCGAACTAAAGGACATGTTTATTACGCTGGCAAGGTATTAGAGATTACAGAAGAAGATATTTTGTAAAATTCTTAAGAAAACAAAGAACTCACTTTGCATTCCCCAATGTTGAGGACCTCAGCACTGTTAGGCGCAGTAATATAGTGAAGGTGTTACCAACTCCAACCATACAGCGTGAGTTTCGTTCCTTCAATGTGAGATTTCCACAGGATTTTGTTTTAAAGTAACCTAAACCAGCATTAGATGAAAAATAAACCTAACACTGTTTATTCGGCCTACTGTTGATTTTATTTAGCTTATGTTAATAAAAACTTGTTTATTGCGCAAGTTCTGTTTTGTTTCTACATCTCGAAAACCATGATATTTGAATATAATACTGTGTTCTAAGGTATAAGCGCTAGTTGTACCTTGGGACAAAAATATCAAATTTCAAAATTGATTAAAAATATGATAAGCATTTGTACTAATGTAACTATTTTTAACTAAGTGATAGCTAATAAGTGCCATTTATTTCAGAGTATAACGTTCACTTATTTGCACCAAAGATAACTATCATAAAGGGAAAAGCTTTAAATTGTCCCAAGGTCCAACCTTTTCCCCTACCCATAACTCTGAGCGCATCAGATTTATATAGATTTTTTGAATCTTGAACATTTTAAAGTTGGTTCTTATAGATCCCTTATTTTCACAATTCTTCTTTTTAATAATACCATCGCAGCTTAACTAATAACGTAAACTTCGTCGTTTTTCAAGATTAATGGCTGAAGCTTTACACAAATAGTGTCTGATCATTTGGCTAAATATAATATGTATAATTTCTCTCTTATAACTTTATTATGAGTGAAGACATTTAAGGTCAAAACTAGACCGATCTTTTTTACAGCCACCCGATATACAATAGTATACATAAAAATTGAACCTGGCTTAGTGTTCCTGCGAGTTCTTACGAAAAGGTAAACTAAAATAGTTCTGGGATACTAAACACCAACACTACTATCCTATACTAACTTAGAATTTTTCAACAATTTTGTTTTTAAATCACTAATCATGGTGTGATTTAATCATTAAAGTTTTGTTTTTTCGCGGATCTCGTTGGAATATTTCTATTATAAATATCCTAAATCACAAAAATCAAGCTAGCATTTAAAGATTTGATTAGTATGTAGTTTCTGCTGATGCACTGAATAATAAAGTGACATGTTCTTGTTAGTTTCTCTGGATACTGATAGAATTCCTTAAAATAAATCTTGCATTCATCGCACTTTAATCAAGCATGATTGCTATTAGTATCATAAAAGAACTGTTTTAAAAATTCTTTAAAGGGGAAAGTAGAAGAATTTGGAAGAATACCGTCGATCGTTATGGAATATCATTATTAGTGTATTATCAATATATCATAAAGCTGCTAATTTATGATTATATAGAGGACGAAGGTTTCTTATTACGTTTCTTGAATGTACATTCCTGACTGAAAGACTAAACTTCTTACTTTCATTGAAAATTTAGTATGTATAACGTTCTGGATAAGTGTGTAAGCAGCAAATAGAGATCTGATGGAACTCAAGTGGTATCATCTCAAAGACTAAGTCGGTGATCTATCTGGATGCAAATTTACTTTATTTTACTCTTACAGATTGTTTATTTATGACTGTAAACTGAGCGACAGCTAATAATTTTATTGTAATTATTATCAAAACTTTACAATTTTCATTTTAGCATTCAACATTTAGAAAAATCCATGATAATATCCATTTACTTACATTTTTAGTCTGCAGAAACAAAAATTAGTAATGTTTGCTTTTGTTTCAGGAGCAACGGAAGGAGTAACAGCGACCTTCGACTTGTTCGATTCCTCGAGCGGTCCGGACCTAACGCTGTCTCCTCAAACGTTTACGAATTCCGCAGAGGCCTTCATCAACGACAACTCTAACAGTCTAGGTGTCCCCGCGGAAAACGACGCAGGTAAGGTCGTAGTATCTCTGAGGTATTTTCCTTCTACTGAAAATCCTACGAAATCGTGTTTCAATTTGAGATTTATAGTATATACGTAACAAAATCCCCCTTACACGCAGACGCTCTCTGTACTCGAATAAACAACGCTTTATGTAACTAAGTACGATTGTGCCCTGGTTTTGGTTCCTGAATAGATGCGGCCTGTAATGAATAGATGAAACCCCACGGTCAAAGCGCGCTTGGTGTTATAGAGCTTTGTGATACTTTGTAGCTTTGTGGCTGCTTCGCCCACTGTTATTAATTGGAATTAATTGATTTGCTGATATAGAGAGAGGATTTCTGGGCTTCGTTCCGAATTACGAAATAGATTTAGTATTTACTTAGCGATACACAAACTTGTTAACAAGGTAAACGTAGGCATTCCTTTAATTTTAGAAAATGCTCAGTAATCCCAATAAATAATAAAATTTCTATTTAAATAACCAAAATATCTAGGTAGCACTATTCATGTTAGAAATACATTACTTTAAATATTATGATGTTTATGGGTGGTTTTATCATTTTCAAATATTTATTGAACGTTATATAAAATTTATGACGTGTTTTTAAATTTTATGACCCTTCAAATCTCAAGATTTAGCAGTTTCCAGAACATTTATTTGATTTTCGTAGAAATTACATGAGATTGTTATTTGAAGTAGTATTCCAAAGGAAACCGATAATAATCTTTAGGTTTATTCAGTATTATTGTCCTTCTTAAAAAGAAACGTTCTCGATTTTAGCAGAAAAGGGTTGCTTCCAGCCAAAACTTCTTGCATTGAAAGAAAACTGCCCTAATCTAAATCCGAGCACAAAACTTTTCTTGTATAAAGCATTTATTTGGCTCAACTACTCTTTTTTTCTGAAAGCAAAGTAGGAATTGGTAGTTTGTAGAATTTGTGAAACTTTTTGCCCGGACTTGCTAATTGGAAGTTTTCAATTCTCAAATGCGAGTTCATTCAGTTTGCCGTTAAAACATTAATATTTCAAATTGGTAAAAAGTGTGACTGCAATCTAAAAACGCGAAAATCAAATAGTAAACACACGTAGGCAATAAAATCTAGCATTCATAGCGTAGTAGAGCTCAGGGGAAACCAAAAACCTCACTGAAGCTACTCAGGCCTGTTTGGAATTCATTTGGTGTACGAAAAATGTTGGTATCTAACGGTTACTGCTGCCTATAGAAGATAAAAGCATCGAAAATTGATACGGGAATGCAATGAATTCGCTCACTATTTTATTATTGAATACTGACCGACCAATCAACAGTTTGAATTTTCTTTTATTCCGCTTAAAATTTTTTATCGCTATCATTTTGTTTCTATTGTTAGTTTTTGAAAAAGTGGAATTTATTTTTATTTGGTTTAAACTCTGAGAAGGCTAGAACGAATCCAATGAAAAAATCAGATCGGAACTAAGATTGTTAGTAGTGTAAACAGAGTGATGCTTGATGTAGTAAATTTAACAGATGTATAAAAAGAAAGGACATAAAGTACTTACTATAAGAAATTGTTTAGCTTTTACTACGAGTATAAAACAGTAGCCTATAAAATTTCTAAATTTTTAAATTATTATATTTACAAGGTTAACACACCATATTATAGTACCTACAATACATAAAACTTTAACAATTAGAAGTTCTAGCTATAAAATGAGCAGAGTATAGAAAATTTAATTGTAATAATAAACTTATATTTGAAGAACTCACGATAACTTAAACCTGTGGGTTAGTTTAGATGTAATCATGCTAAATGATGCCGTGAGCATAAAATTAAACTAACTAGTTTAAATTGACAAACTTTTGTAAATTGTGCTGCTATGAATATACTGCCAACTAAAGTTATTTATTGCGTTTTAATATCATTTAAACATTTTAAGGCATCGTTCCGCGCGTTTGCCAGATGTGTTATTGAAGTTTCTGTAGCTTATCTACTTTTTGTTGTTGTTAGATCCACTTTTCATAGCGTATTTTAATGTATCATACCAGGTGTTTACAGTATACTTTGATTAAACTCATGAGATAAAATTAGCTTTGAAGAAAGAAAAAGTTTAGCTGTGAATTCTGGTCGCAGATCCAAACATTGAACATACAAAAATGGAATCCCAACTATTTCTTGTCGGCTATCGAATCACATTTGGGGCATTAAAAAATAAAGTTCGATAATAACATAACCTCGCATTTCAGGATCATTCTCGGTTATTTGACAAGCGTGGATTAGGTACACAAACATTTTCCTACGCAGAAATACCTATTATTTACGGAAAAAAAGAAAGCATATCTTCATCCTATCTTTTCATGATCTCCAAAAATTTTACATTACGAATTAGAATTACAATTCGTTGTAGAGCATTAAACACGAGAAAGACTTTTTTACTATTTCATGGCAGACCAAGACGAAGAATATCTTATATACGTTTTGGGAAATCTTAACGTAATAGATTAAATCAGTCAACCTTCAAAAGGTCTTACCGAAGTCAAAGAAACCTATTGGCGTAAATAAGCAAATGAACAAGCATTTTGCTCGCTTGTAAATTGTCCGTATTCAAATAACTGTAATTTTTTGTCTTATTAATTAGTTTAAACTCCACAATATTTTGAATTAATTTGTTAATAGTTTTTTGACTTGGAAGGATCATAATATATGTTTTAGATTTGTCCTTTTGCAGTCTTTTTTTGAACAGAGTTTTGAATTCTTGTAAGGCTTTTATTCCTGACGGGCTTGTGTTTTCGCAAATGTGCAGATTTTTATAGACTTTTAAGGTTCTTCCAGGTTTGTAATTCTTCCAGTCCTTCAGATTCTTCCAGACCTTCAGACTTTTGGAAACCTCCAAGCTTTTACAGGCTCACTGATTCTTAACCCTTTCGGCCCTGACCTTTTTAAATAATTATGAAAAGCATCTGACCAGGTTTTTTTTCATTGTAGATGTTTAACAACCCAAAAAATTGTTATTTTTTTATATTTTTCATTCAACCATACAGAAACTAGGAAGCTGTGGTATCAATGGTATAGATCTTCCGTAGGGAGCTATCAAAAAATCACTTTTATCTACTTCACCCTCGCTTTTGTTATAAAGCCAAATTATTGCAAGTCTCTCAATAGATGTATGAGGTTTTTGTTTTTTATCCTATCCTCTGACTTTACCAGCAGGCTCTATCGCAAAAACATTTGAAGCCATGTTGACAACTTTGTTGTCAAAACATCACACAGCTACAATTTATTTATTTTTATAACCCTGCATTCAGATGTTCCCCAGCCGATTTTTTTAAATTACTGTACAGTTTGCTAAACGAGAGATTCTTATCGTGCCAGCTGCAAAGATTTCTTTATCTAACAATTGTAACAATTATACTGAATTGAAAAAATTTTAAAAAATAGCTTGTGATCACCATGTCTTGAAAGTCTTTCAGCTAAGTGTAAAACTAATCGTGTCGTAGCAAAAAAAGTATTTTGTTCAAGCAATATTATGCTTTCCTGATAAATATATTTCGATATATTACTCGATTCTCCACATAATTTATAGACTTTGATGCTCCATGGATTGAACTTATCTCTAATACATTGTTCGATAGATAAATAAATGCCCTTTAAAGGTATTATAGACTGATCTGTACAACAATTTTCCCCAGTCTTTAATTCTTCCCGCCGTTTTTCAAAACTCTCTATTAAAGGTCTCACCTTCCAGAGGTTATCTTTGTTCACATTCCAATGCCACGCACGAAGTAGAATTGGGTTTGTAGTGCCCAATAGAGCCACAATCGTTGCTAATTAATTATTCTCATAATAATGTGTTCTCTGATTTTCGATTGTATTGAGACTTTTGCTAAATATACGTAAGTGCCATCTATCATCAGAGTAAATATCTCGAAAGAAAAATAACGAGTAAAACAAGCAAACGGGGAATCTGGACCGGCTCCCCAATGAGTTCTTCATTTTTTGGATTAAATGAAGTATTTGGTGGTAGATAATTTTTGTTTGTCCAATCCGTCGCCCTGGATCTGGCCGTCTCCGGAGGACTACAGATTGTAAAGAACTTCGTTTGAGACTTTTGGCTACAAGAGGTAGATTTTCCACAATTCGGTCAAGAGGTGTAGGACGCAGAATGTCAATGTCAACTGTTTATCGCCGGATAACACCTTATGGGCTGCGTTCTTATAGTCTATTTTTGTGTCTTCCTCTTACCCCACTTCATCTTGTCCGTAAGCTAGAATGGAGTAACGAAAGAGCGAATTGGGTACAAAAATGGCATTAAATTGTGTTCAGTGACGAGTCTCGATTTCGTTTGCGGGCCCACGACGGTCGTAGGAGAGTTAGGCGGATGCTTAGAGAACGCAGAAATTCAATATTTTTTGTGGAAGTAATGATATGGGATGCAATAACAGATCATCCTTGGTCTTTCTTGACGGCAACTTAAACGCAGTCGGTTACATTCCCAATGTGCTGGAGCCTGTTGCACTCCCATATCTTCGGGGACTGGAAAATTTCGTTTTCCAACAAGAGAATGCGGGCCCCCATACAGTAAGGGTTACAACACGCTTTTTGGAAGAAGCTTACGTTGTCGTCCTCCAATGGCCATTGAACATGTATGGGATCTAATCGGTAGGCGGCTGAGTAATTTACCACACCCTCCAGACAACTTGCACCATCTTCGGTTGCGGATTGAGGAAGCTTGAAATGATATACCACAGGCGGATATTTATCACTTGATTGACAGCATGCCACGCTATCTAAATGAGTGCATAGCAAATCGTGGCGGAGCAACTCATTATTGAAAAAACTTTTATTTGTGTTCGTTTGTTTTTCAATTTTAATCGTTTGTTTGTAGTGATGAGTTACATCGTTTGTAAAAATTTCAATAAAATTGCTCAACTAATTCCAGGTGTTGTGATTTTTATGGAACTCAGTATATATGAGGTTATCCGAGAGATCAAATATGAATCTCGATCGAATTGAAAAAGACTTATAAAAGCTTTGGAAAACAAAATCGGAACGATTCAGAGTCTAGATGAATGAATTTTAAGATTTATCTGCTAGGTTATAGATCCTCAAAAGAAAAAATAGAACCAGACCAAATTTAGACAATTTTCAATAATTTTATTTCATTAGAAAAGGTGTCTTTATTCTCAAGTTAGAAAACACAGTTGTACGCCAACCGACTACGTAAAAATCGTAGTGCCTATATCATAATCTTGTCCAAAATCTAGCTTTGGTGAGCTGGGCCTAAAGTGGTGACCTTGATGTTAATTTCCTTCTGGGTGGTGACGTTATTATAAATGATTCTCATTTTTCATTCAGTAATTGCAATATTGAGTACTGATAATTATGGGTTGGTTGTTTGGACACCACTGAAGGTTTTTCTGGCCCCTCTTCCAGAGGTTAGCCATTAAAGGTGTAATCGGTACTGCTCAATAGACAGGGCACAAAACAGACTTTTTAACTTGTTTCATTATCTTCCTTGCAAGGCTTTCTAAGGAATTTTATTGCATTTTTACAGCTTTGTAGAATCTCGATGTAAATGCCTTCCAGGGCATTGCTTTGAAATCACGCATTTCTATTTTTAGTGTAAACGGGATACTAACACGCTCTTTTTCAAAGTTTTAATGCTTTATTAAAAACTGTTTCATCTTCATGAAGTTGGGAATTGGTTTCGTTGCCAGAAATGGACGCGGAACTTAATCTTTCGTGTTTCACTTCAAAACTAGTTCAGGAAGGCAACTTCAAAGTTACACAGCTGTTCTCGTTGTTGAAGGTAGTCAATTTGAATAAAGGTGATGCTACAGATTGATAATGTACTACTTGATGGATTAGTGCCATCACTGTCTGTTGGGCAAGAGAGTTCGGTTCGGTTCGGGGCAAAATCGCAGACCAGTCGTACGATTTTTTCTGTTGTTCTGAATACACTTTTTGAATTTTAATTAAGTTCTGTGTCTGATATAATTATACAGCTAAGATTTACTTTTTATTAGTAAAGTGGCATAGGTATAAGTTTATAATGTCACCAAACGGTACCGTAAACGTGAACAGAAATGTGAACGCAAAGCAAATAGATCTGTACAAGTATTTACTTTGATTGACTGATGTAATAATTGAGATGGGCATAAATTTATAATAGTATGAGATCCAGATGATGATTCGAAAATAAGGATGCATAGTTCAAAAAAAATTAATGGAAAAACTTAGTCTGAAATAATAATATTAATAAAAGTCTGCAAAGATTATTTACAAACAAAATTAGAATCTGTTTATATAGCCCAAAAATTTTTATTGAACAACCTGCTGGGCAATTGCAAAATATATAAATGTACTTAGTGAGGTACGTGTGTAACCTTGACTTTATCTGCAAGTTTTATACTCGTGATAGACACACATTTAACGCAGATTTTTTAACAATAGAAAACATTTTTTTATACTTTGAAAGTTCTTTATATAATGTAACAAAATTTAAAAATTTTTTAAATGTTTTTAGACTAGTTAGACAATTCATAAAAACTACGGCAATTTCTGCAATAAATAATAGTGTTATTTATTACAATAGCAGGTCTCTGAAAATATTAATATGCTATGATTGTCTTCTCATTGTGTATTTCTGAATAATCGAGTAGAAAACTATAAGGATTACTATTTGTGGATGATTATATTTTCTGAAATCTTTATAAGATAATCAGTTATCATATAAATAAGTCGCACTGTTTTGTGAATGCTAGTACTAAGTAGTTAAGTATAAAGTAACTTACTGACCAGCGCCATTAATAATCCTACATAAACAAGCAAGCTGCTTTACTGTATTCTTGTTAAAGTACATGGAAATCAAAGAATTATATTTTATAAAGACTCCTTGAGCTGGTTTTGAACAAAGTACGTATTACAACAGTAAAGCCACTTTCAATACATTGTGGTGGTATCTGAAAGTGTTCCCTTAGTAACACTTTAACTTACCACAGATTGATGCCCAGCTTTTTTTAAATTTAAATTCTAAAAGATAAGGGAACTTTTTCAAGTCCCTTTTTTATATAAAACAAATTCAGAATTAAGATCTTTCGTGGATGAATAACCGATAGAGATAAGAAAACTCAATCTCGTGCCCACCCCCTACCAATATCGGGGACTCATTGCATATGGATGAGCTCTTTGTAACATGTGCTTTATTTTGTGAATAATGTCGGATGAAAAACGGCAATAAATATCGCTCGAAGCAGACCAACGATATAAATCAATATCTCGCCTTTTCTAGTGAGATGTGGTTCTTTCGGGAACATACACAGAATTAGAATTTGTGCTCTTTCGAATAATGTTTCCTTCAGAATGAATAGATAGATCGTAAAGTGTCAGCTCACGAATCGTACTCTTTTTCTCTGTTTTTGTTTTTATAGTTTTTGCAAGAAGGCAAGTATTCGCTCGTAAAAAATTAACTTAATAAACAATCCGTGTATCGAATTCTCGTTTCCGAACTTTTTTCTTGTCGAAATCTATATTTATAAATTTTTCTAACATACTTAAAACGTGTCCGTATAAGTTGACCTCTCAAAAGCAAAGCTGATCGATCAGAAAGGCTCGTTTAAAGAGCGATATCTGTAGAAGAGGGCAAGAAAAAATTGGAGGGATGCGGTTCATTCTTTATCGGCGTTGGTTTGAAGATTCGCATCGCTTCAAATTCTATTTCCCCGTCCATTGAAAACTTCTAATATGATTCCAAAGTTGTTGAGTTCTACTGAAACCAGGCAAATTGCAGTACGGAGCTAATGAATATTTGATTGTCAGATATTGCGGGTGCGCTGCATTGCCGAAGGCAAACTCAATTCTGCATTCTAATGTAATCATGGAATTAAACAACTACCCGAGATAAGGATGATACTTAAAGAGAGGGAAGCCGCCAACAATTTCAATTTTACTTTTTCCCCATTACTGTAAGCGAAACTGGTTCGTACACGCGTCACTAAAAATTGAATCCTGAAATGTTTTCCACACTGGTCACAAAGGGCGCCAGCTGTCATTATTCCGGTCAGAATACTTCATGGCCCTGCTTTATTTCCGGTGGTCAAGATCATTAGTGCCCTTGCTGAGCCGAATGAGAATCTGGGCATTGTTTTGTTTTATTTCCTTCGTGACGTCCTTATTTGATTTTCCCTGTACAGAATTGCAAAGCCGATAAAGAACTTGAACGAGGATTGTAACAGGTGGGCATGTTTTGTGGAATAATTTAGAGCTTATTCAAATTTTATTAAATAAAAACTGGGTGAAACAAACTCAAGGCTAAAGTTTCGAATATAATTCTTTTCTCTAATTGAATTTTCTTGGCAGATACCGACGATGTAAAAATAGTCTTTGTTATATTTGAAAAAAGAAATTGTTAGCGTTTATTTATTTTTCCCTTTCAGGATTATTCGTCGAAAGTGTAATAAAAGAAACGGCTGGTCATTCAAAGAAGAAATATCATTCTATACTCTTATTTTATTTTTTTTCTAGAAAACGTTGATGGGAAGCTTTAGGTACTTATCTTTTTCATTTCGTTTGAGATATCTTTCAGATATATCCAAAAATCGCCCTTATATTTATAGTATGTCGTCTCAGATTTATTACAAAATACTTCAAAAGTTATTCCTTGGTTATTTAACAACTTTTCTTTGAAAACAGTCAAATAAATTATGTGGCGTATAACCTTGTTCTTTTGCATTTGTTTGTTAAAGATTCGTCAATTTAGTATAATTATCTCCACTTCGCGTTTATTTTAAGAGATATTATTGTCTGGCATTTAAGAATGACCCAAAATATCTCGAGTAAATGTGTTTTTAAGAATTTACAGCTCTTGTTTATATCAACCGCACCTATAAAATTAAAAAACAAGTCTAGTGCCAAACATGAACGGTAAAGATTTGTTTTCCGGAATTTCTTTATTAATAATAATATTGTAGGTAGGTGCACACGACAGATATCTGCTTTTATTTTTGTTTTCTTAAGCAATATTAAAACTTTTTTTAAATTAGTTTTTCACAGTAGTAGCTACCGTTGGTGTTTCGTATATCACACTCAGCAGGTTGTTGTGATAAACGCGAGTGCAAAAATTGAGTTATGAGATGAAGTCTTCTGTTGACAATTCCCGGTGGAAATAAGTTGTTTGCGCTAACTCCGGCACTCCATTACCCGCTGCGAGAGAAGCGACGTGTGTCAATATCAATAAATGCTCTCCAATTCCTCATACTTTCCTGACGTAGGTAAATTAGAGATGTTTTTGCTCCAAATGCATCCGACGCTTACCAAGTAGATTTATTTGTTGAGTCAGCAGTTTCCATCTTGTAGAACTTAAAACGTCTTCATCGTTTCACTTTAAGATACGGTTTATTTTATTTGCTTTACTCCGGTACTAAAGACATCCATAACAACCGATGAAAGGCAATTCGCATGATATCTTATAATTGACGTAGATATAACGTTATTTGAATAGAGAAAAATCGAGAAACTCTTTGAAAGACGAAGGATTTTTAAGTTTTTTATCTTCTTCAAACATGTTTCAACACACCGGAAATTTCAGTTAAATAAATTGTGTGATATTTGGTGCAGGATTTTAAAATATTAAACTGCATACACGATATAATATAAAACACAACCCGTATAGGATGATAAAAACTGCTATCTGTATTTTGTCGTTATACATCCATAGAGAGAATATCCATTCGTTTCAATTGCAAACTGAACTGTGTGAACCCACTGGAAATGGACATTCGAATTTTGTCACGTATGCTTGATGCAGACAACTGTAAAATTCATTCCAAATTGCATACATGACATAAAAAATAATTAGCATGAATCTGTAACCCCCCTACCGTAACATATACACCGTTCTATCTGTATTTTGTTGCGCGATAATTTATTGCTACTATTTATGGTTATAAGTATTTGAATATAGTTACTTTTATTTTTGCTGTGTTAAAGAATCAACCATGCGAATTATTCTGTGTTTATTTATTTATCTCAAAACATGTTTTATTAAATTCATAAGTGTGGAATATTTATGCAAATTACAAAATGCTGTACGGGCACAACCGAATTTCAACCAAATAAGCAAAGCCTTAATGGCAACCCTGAAATGATAATTTAGAATTTTCTTAATGATTGGCAGGCATTAAATATTAACATATTATCATGATTCTTTTTCTTCTTCTTCTTCATCCAGCTTCTTCCGGTGTCCACTATTGTACATACGCCTCCTCTGTACGCCTCCAGGAATTTCTGTCTTGTGCCAGTTGTATCCAATTATATCTAACTCTTCTTATGTCGTCTACCCAACGCTACGGTCGGTGGTTTGCCTCAGTTTCTCTTGTCTTCGCGGGGTCTTCATTCCAGCAATTTTTTGGTCCATCTGTTATCGCTGGCCTGCAAATCTCCATTTTAGTTTTGTTAATTTTTCTATCACATCTTCTATCCCTGTTTTTCTTCGTATTCTTATGTTTCTTACATGGTTCATGAGTTTAATTCTTAGTATTGATCTCTCCATTTTCCTCTGTGATATTCTTAATTTTTTTTGCATTTGTTTTAATGAGCGTTAGCGTCTCTGACCCGTACATTATAACTAGGAGTATAGACTGATTGTTCACCTTTCTCTTAAGGTTCATAGGAATTTCGCTGTTGAACACATCCTTCAGTTTGCCGTAGGCTGCCCAGCCCAGACCAATCCTTCTTTGTATCTCTTGTGTTTGGTTATCTCTAGTGATTGTTATGTCGTGACCAAGGTATCTATAGAGTGTAACTTTTTCTATGCTGTTGTTTTCTAATTTCATTGTTTCTCCAATGACGAACTTTGTCATAGAATTTGTTTTACTTTAATTTATTTCTAGCCCTACTTCTTTAGTTGCTTGTGCTAGTTTGTTGAGCATCACTTGGGCAAATCGAAGGTTTTTAAGCATTCTTCCGTCGATGTTTATAAAAAGCTTGAGTGACAATGTATCTCCTTGTCGGATACCTCTTTCTAATGGGAACGTATTTGTTTCTTAATAGAGTTGCACACTTGCTGTTATAAATTAAGCGGATGTATCTATAATCTACTCGACATTGCATTAGAGCCTTGACTATTCCGTCACATTTTATAGTGTCAAAGGCCTTCTGGAAGTTTACGAATACAAGCACCAATGATCGGGTGGTATTTCATGATTTTTTCTATCAGAGTTCTTAGCGATCAAAGATGGTCGTTTGTACCGAAACCTGAACGAAAGCCAGCCTGCTCTATTGGTTCAGTTTATTCTCCAATCTAGGAGTGCTTATTTTTTAAAAAGCTTATACAGATGAGAAAGTAAGCTTATGAGTCTGTAGTTCTGGATATCTGTAGGGTCCCCTTTTTGACAGATTAGTACCATTAACACGTTGTTCATTCTCTTGAGATTATACTATCAGACCGACATAAATTGAATAATTTTGTATTTTCTCAAGAAGAAGCTCTCCTTCCATTTTGATAGCCTCGATCACTATTCCATCTTCTCCGGGTGCTTTCCCATTTTTCATCTTTTTGAGTGCATATTTAATTTCGTTCTTGACAATCTTTGGCATATCCTCTGATTTTTCATTGATTACTCCTCTTTTCTTCACTGTCTCTCTACTAGTATCCCGTATTCCATGCTGACTTTTATACAGCTTCTTGTAAAACTCTTTGACTACTGTGAGAATTTATTTTCTGCCTGATGTTTTGTTTTTCCGTTTTATGATTTCTTTTCTGCCACTGTTTAGCTTTCGTCTGAGAACGTTTAAGCTTTTGGTTTGTTCGATGTTTGTTGAATATGTTCGTTATTGTATTGTCTTATGTCTTTGCGAATACTTTTGGCAATCTTTTTGTTTATAGCTCTTACGTCTTGTGGTTCTGGGTTATTACAATTTATGTCCCTTCGTTGCTTCATTAATGTTTTAGTGTGAGGGCGGATTTTACTGTCTTTTCCCTGGCTTGGGCAATGTTCGTTGATTGTTTTAGCTAGTGTTTCTGTTATTGTTTTATTTAGTTTATTTACTTGTGTTGCCTCTGTGTTCTTCAGTGTTTTAGTTACTGCTTTCTCGAATTTTGCTGTGTTTTCTTTGTTTTTGTTTGGACCATTTGCTTCCTTTCTTTTTTAGTGTTTATATATATCGAAGCTGTCACCAGCCTATGATCGTTGCCGATAGATACTTGGTTCAGCACTGTAACGTCGTCGATGACAATTGAGTTTTTGTCAGTTATAATGAAGTCTCTTTCATTCTTTGTTTTACCATCCGGGCTCATTCAAGTCCATCTTCTGTTTGGCTTTTTGTGAAAAAAGCTATTTATTAGGAACAAATGGTCCTCCAAAAGGAAGTTTATCAGAGCTTCTCCTCGTTGGTTTCTGCTTCCCAGTTCAAATTTGCCAAGTATGGTTTCTGATTTCTTCGACTTTGTGCCTATCTTCGCATTGAAGCCTTCGCATATTATGGTAAAGTGTGTTTTTGACCCATTTAATGCAGTTTTAATCTTGTCGTTGAAAATGTCTACCTCTTCGTCTGGATGATCTACTGTGGGAGCGTATGCTACGATTACCTTGAGCTTGTATTCTGTGTTTAGTTTTAAGGTGAGGTATGCGACTCTTCTGGTACTCCTTTTACTATCTGAATATTTTCTGTATGTTTTTCGTGAATCATTAGTCCAACGCCTCCGACACACCTGTCTTGTTCCCCATGGTGTTGTAATGCGTGTCCCGATTTCAACGGTTTCCAACCTACATCTTTTTGCCTTCTTTGCGGTCCTATGATGTCCCAGCTGATAAGTTCTAGCTCCTCTTCTATTTCAAGAATTTTATCTTCCAATGACATGACATTGTTATGGCGTTGTAGGTTGCAATTTTTAATTTGATGTTCTTGCGATGTTTCCTTATTTTTGTTAAGTGTTGACGAATTTTTGTCTCTCCAGAATGCTTGGGACGGGTCGACAAATCGACGCGGGATTGTGGGCGTCTTGCCCTACCCACCGTATGTTTTGAAACTCGTCATTTGAGGGTTTTAGTTTTTCAAGCGCGACGCTTGGCTAGTGCGTGTTGGCGAGTTATGTAGGGGTATAGGAAGGAGTAAATGGGTATGTATGGAGGTTGAGAGGGTAGGTACGTGATTTCTCCAGGTAGTAGGAGAATCAAGGCTCGCATCTCTGAAGTAGATCTGTCTTCTACCTGGATCGTAGAAGAGTATCCACCCGCTATCCACATTGTCATGATTATCTTAGTCTAAACAAAGCTCATTTCACTAATATGACAACAGTGAGAGGCCATTTTAATGCACCAAGTTAATTAAATTGCCTGATTAAGAAATCAGAATCTTATCCGAATAGTATCAGTGTTTAAGTAATTTCTCTTTTGCTATTGGCTAAAGCATGTTTTGTTTTGATGGCTTCTTTTGGTTATTAATGCTTGTTCATTAGTAAATTTGAGTTAAGCCACAAGACCTTACTGTCATGATTCATAGCATGACTTAAAAAGCTTTGATTGTGCAGATTCTGATCCAGATTATACTTTCATATAACATGCCTATCGATGAATTATCTTACTCGATACTATCATTGATATTAAGAGTTCTTGTAAGACAAGCCTGTTAGACTTACGTAAGTAGTTAGTGATATACAATTTGTTTGCAAAGAAACAATTTTATATAATGAGAATGTACAATACAAGCATTAAAACTTTTTTACAAAAAAAATGCGCCAATGCGAGGCCGGACAGTTAAGAATGTACCAAATACAGAACGTTATTTTGGATGCACTAGAAAAAATTGCTTTGCTGTTAATGAAGTTAATTGAAAAGAATAAAAACCACAATTACGGTGTGATGTTTTATTTCAGATTTTAATATTAAGATTTCAACAGCAGTAATCACATAAAACTAAACTAAAATTATTTAAATAAATTCTACATTTTCATACGCTGATCAAATCTTATAGAATCTAGAGTGTGATCTTCCTGGATCCAAGGCAAGATAGTGTGCAGTAAATAAGAAATTTATTGTGATTCAATTGATGCAGTACAGTTCAGTAAAAATAATTCTCAAACTAGCAAAAATACAAAGAATGTTGTAAAACGCATTGAAAGCGACAACTTAATAGTCGGAAAGCACCTATTCCCAGTACAAAATGGCACACAAACAAAATAAGAAACCGCAATATCGCAGTACTTCTCTCATAAAAATTCCAGAATGTGGGGTAAAGCATTGAGTCCTTATATGCAGAAAGTTTTGAGCATTAAACTTGCTTAATAACAAGGTAGATCGCAATAAGACTTTAATCAGACCCTCAAACGAACGTGTAGTTTTAATTTCATAAATGGTTATGCTTCTAAATGCATTTCTACACTAATTTTAAAACCTTTAATTACACATAAAAAAATTTAAAAAGTTTTTACTAAAATTTAAAATAAATAGCCAGTTATAAAGCCGTAAGTAGTTATGGGTTGTGTTTTGAAACTGGAAAGATTTTATTTTTAAATTGCCCGTCCTAAAAATGCTCTAAAGTGATCGTTTGAGAAACTCTGATGCAACTTATTTAATGAATGTTCGTATTTTGTGGAAATAAAGTTATCCATCCTGTTTTGATTTTATGGATTTCTATATTCGAAAGAGAACAACAGTTTAACAACATTCTGTAAAATCTTGATTGGTTATACCATACAATTTGCATCAGGTCACAACAAATCTTTTTGAAATGACAAGACGTGCGGTAATCTACAGTCGGGCTTTGCCTCCATTAAATTTTATATTACATCTAAAGATACGACCATGGGAATATGTCATCGAATGGGTCGAAGTCGGAGTTGGTCTTTCGCATCAACCTTCTCAGTGGAACTAGAAACACGATCATGATTGAGAATGTGGCATCCAATAAATCACCCTAATAACCTTTTTAATAGAACTAAAGATAGGATCATGGATCAGGATGTGCCATCCAATTAGCCACCTCCGTTGACTCAATGTTGAGCTTTGCCTTCTATTAACTTTCTTAGCATTAGATACAATAATTTTTATAGTACTCTTCCCATTCTGATCGAGGTATCTCCAAAACATGCATTTTGAAGGCATCAACCGTTTCTTCTGGCGTCGAAAATCGTTGACCACGTAGTCTATTCTTTGCGAAAGGGAACAAAAAGAAACCATTGGGTGCCAAATCAGTACTGTGCGTCGGATGGCCCAATCAATTTAATGTTTTGACCGGTCAAATATTGTGATGTTTGAGCCGATGTGTGAGAGCTCGCATTGTCGTGGTGAAGGATGATCCTGCGTCTCTAATTGTTTTATCTTATTTCTCCAAAGACTTCTCTCAAAAAAAATGGTTGTGTATCATTTAAAATTGACCGTTCTACGATTCTCTAGACACACTGTAACCACATGTATCCCAAAAAACAGACGACTCTTTGCTTCGAAGTGCTTCTTGCGCAAAACAACTTTTATTGAGTTTGACTCATCTTGGAAGACGCATACAGTCGACTGCTGTTTACTTTCGGGATCATACGCACAGATCCAAGATTCGCCACCTGTATAGGTTATACACGGCTTTTGATGCACCACGATTTGATTTTTTGTGTATTCCTTTGCACCAATCGACACGAGCGTGTTTTTTGAGCAATTGTCAAATTATGCGGAATCCAACACGAACAAATCTTTTTCACGACTGATGTTCATGTAAAATCTTGTGTATGCCTGTCATAATTAATGCCCAGGAATGCCGAAACCTCACGGTATGTCACATGATAATTTTGGATTGTCAGCTCGCGTATAGCGTCGACGTTTTCAGGTTTAGGCACCACCACTGATTTTGGACGACCTTTTTTAAATCCGTCCGTGAACGAACGGAGGCGACGATTGCATTCACTAAACCAGTGAATTATGGTGGTTTTAGATGGTCCTTCATCGCCAAAAGTCGAAGTGAGTTGACCGATGCACTGTTGCTGAGATACTCCACGTAGAAAGTCGCAGTAAATCATCGCTCAAAAATTTTCACGAGTTAATTCCATTTTTTGACTGTTGAAATTTTCAAGTCACTCTAAACAACACAAATAGTGTCCGTATAACAAAACGTTCTGGGTACGTATACATCAAAAATGGCAAACTTCACGATGAATATGTCAGATGGCGGATACATAAATAGCAACCCTCGTAATTCATTAACTTTCTTAATAAAATTAAAAGAGAGAGTACGATCAAGGTCAGGATGTGACATCCGATAGTGGCTTTAGATTGAGTTTTGCCCTGCACTGAATTCCTTAATAAAGCAAAATGGGCAGCAAGTTTATATACAAGTTACTCTAGTTACGCCCCTTCTGCGGTGAGTCTACATAATAGATCTAGCACGATTGTTTTAATTAAAATTATTTAAACTTAGTGTCTACAAACTGGAAACAAAAAGGAACAAAATTGTTTAATTCACGTACCTATTCTAAATTTGAGAATTGTAGGAACTAGACCCAAACGAAAACAATCTTGCAAAGCAAAATTTCCAACAAGAAAAGCAGTCTGCGCTGAAATCAAGTGTCAATTCTTGGTGATATTTTTAGTGACATTATTTTAGTCGACCAAAAATAAAGAACAATGCTAGAAAACCTTTTTGAACAGTGTGTGGTTAACGCTGTAATAAGAAACATTCTGAGTTTCATGCATTCTAATCAGCGAAAATATTGAACGCACGATTTGATCACTTGATTCGTTGTTGATGGACAATATTTCTATTTACAGACCATCACTATACATACGTTGTGTTCATGTTGTTTTTATTATAGTGAAGCATCCTATGATTGATTCTGGATTTAGATTGCATGACTAGTTTCATGATTTGCTAATCATATAAAAAACTGATTTCTTGCTTTTGAGATTGCACTTTAGAGTCTGAGCCTTAGTCAGAACTTCTATTACTGCCCTGGTTGTAAAAATGGTTAACGATGATCCTAGTTTTCCTATTGCTTTTGCATTACGCATTTCGATTTGTGCTTTTGATTTTGTATTCTTTTCTTTTTGTTTCTCTTTGTTTAGATTTCTCTTCCAAATACTGCGTCTAGTATAGTAAGGAATAGGTTGATGGAATCTTAGACCTTCCTAGCAGACAATTCTTAATCTGACTATTAATTGCGTCTATGATTAATTTGAGTTATAATTGTGAAAGCGTAAGAGTGGTATTTACCCTTTGGAAGCACTAGAATTATCCTAAGATTGGCTTGTCTGCAGATTGCCATTTTAGTCTTTTCAGTCTTCTCTCTTTATGGGCTGTGAGTCCTAGCTTTTAAGACAAAACTGTTTGAAACGATAGTTTTCGCTGATTGAAGCTTAGTCGCCACATTTTTTTTGTTTTTCTAACGGTTATTTGGGCAAGACTCATCTCGATCTTAACACGCAATTTTGATCTATTTGTTTTGATTTTGATTGCGGGCCATGATATCTCCCTCAAATTCATTGAGCTTCACTCTTGGTACTTTGGGTAAGAAACCTTCCTGGGCGATTTTGTTTAAGGCGTCCGCTGTACGGTTTTCGTTTAGGGTTAACGCGTTTAGAGTCCGTGTGAATTGAAAGAATCAGTATGAAGTTTAAGTTTGAATTTTCAGTTTGATAGTGATAATGAAAACGCGTAATCGCAACAAAGCGTTCAGAAATTCATATGGGAGTTTCTTGTAGGTCTCGGCTATCACACTAATATTTAAAGTCGCGAACCTTTCAAAACAACCCAAGACCTGTCTAGTAGTTGACTACCAAGGTGAAACAAAGATCCTGTCATCGAGACGGTTGCGCAGCGGTTAATTACCAGGGTAGGGCAAAGTAATCGTTATATAGGCTCTTTGGCTACCACACCATCTGCGGTAGTCGTTAACACCTCAAAAACGAGCTAAGAGCTGCCAAGGTGGTTTTTAATGCTAGGTTATCATTGCATGGGGCAAAGTAATCGTAGAGAGGGATTAGTAGAAATGATCTGTAAAGTGCAGTAGCTACTGCTACTGCTACTACTTATTTGTAAGGTCTCAATTATATATTTTTGATTCTGGGTAGTAATAGTTTGCTTATTTTATGCAACTATCAAAAATATAATTGACAAAACATACAGTTTCTAGCCTAAAATCCTTTATTTGCATTCTATACAATGATGTGATACTAATGCAATGCAAATTAATTGTTATATTTTTGTTTCAGTGACAACAACGACTGAAGACAAAAAACCCCAAGTAGGATCATCGAGTGAAGTAGTTAAATTAGCAGTAAAAAGACCACGGCCTAAAGCAGCCTCGCCAAATAGACAGGGTCCTCAAGTCTGTCAGGTAATACCTTTTGTATAATATTTTGTCATGTTTCTCCTTTTGCATCATACAACAGTAACACACATCAGTATTTTATTGGTTTATCCATAGAGTAGAGACAATTTCACAAAAACTTGAACAAGCACAATAAACGTTACAGTTTGGTGTATTTTTGATCTGGGGCAGGATTTTAACCTACGTTTGTATAGCATTCGAATGGCCTTGCAGCTCAGCTTGTTAGATCGCTGGTTTCTTAGTAAGATAATAGGATTATATTTAAAAATCATTTGATAATGTCAATTAATTGTGTAACTATTTTCAAAGAGTTTTTAAATTTACCAACATTGATAGATACATAAAATAATTTATGCTTGACTGCTGTACTTATAGAGTAAATTAAAATTGAAATGATAAAATAGTGTGTCGTTACTGTGCTGTATACTTTGGGCTTTCAAAATTGACCTGGAACAGGAAAGCTCAACAACTACAATGTAGTAGGTTTAGATTAAATACAAGCATGACTCAGAAATTTTAAAGCTTTTCCACTTAATATAGTTACCTATCTCTCTTGGAATTTTCCAATAAAAACATTACCGAGAAACTTGGTTATTTGCAGCACCTCGTTGCCATTCCTTTCTTGATTATTAAATTTCTTTCCATGTCAATAAAAATACCAGTTTTTATTAAATCTTCTAAAATTACTTTACTTACACATCGGTTTTCCTTTTTTCACGTGCCATTCTATAGCAAGGGGGGAATAACATTTTGTTATTATTAAATAAGATATACGCAAAATCTCGGTCCAATCTTGTACGTAGTTGTCATATTTGAAATATTTTCCTCGTTACTTATTAAATATGAATCGCTCGAAGAATGTGGATATAAGCATTTAAGCCAGATCTCCCTTGTCAGCTAGCATTCGGAATTATTAAATTAGGTGGGTATATGTGTGGGCATACGGTCTTTTAGCAGTTGAGCAAACTTTGTTATACTATGCTTGGGACTCGGTCGATGGTTAGCAGTTGCATTAAGAAGTTTGTCAGAGTAAGAAATTTTTGTTTGTTAAAGAATTAGGGTCACGCAACCCTTTCGTGTCTTTACAGAAACAAAAAGAAAAACTTGATAAGATTTGATAACCGAATGAAGCAAATTAATTTTCTGTTTGCAGAAAAGAAAAAATTCAATGTCTTTTATTATTCATTAAGCCAACAGTTTTAAAGGAAGCTATTGCCAAGGAAATTTTAGTTTCCTCTGTGACCTAATCTGTTATTTATTATATCTATTTTTAATAAATAAGTAGGCTTTGTTCCAATTTTTTGACACTGCTAGTCTATTAAGTTTGAATTGTTTACATTATTGTAAATGCGTTCTGGAATAAAATTTCTGGCACAGATATTCCTATTGAATCATTAACATAATAAATATTGACTGATAGAACAACAGGTGCATCCAACTAAATTTGGCTCCTGATTGTTTTGGCATGCATTGGAATTTGCAGTATTTTCTTTTGTTTTGCCCTACTTTCTTTACATTTTTATAAATGGAATGAATACGATATTGAATTTAGAATATATAAAAAACGGGAAATGTTCAAGCTAGTGGTATTATATTTCTTTTTGAAAGCCTATCAGCAAAAACAATGCGTTAAAGTTATTTTCCTTTTTTTTTTGGTGATATGTAAATTTATGAGTAGTATTTGTAGCTTTAGGGTTTTTCTTTGAACGTAATACAAATAGAGAGCTGTGATGAATAACACCAACTCAAGATTGACAGAAACGTTTTAAATTTTCATCTAAAATCTGAAATTGCTTTTAGAGTTGAACTGGAAAAGAATTTAAACGTAGGAATTTTATGTTCATTTCCCGCTTCAAATTCAAAACCGCATAATGTTTTACCGATAAAACAATCATTGTAAGAGAACAATAAGTTATTTAGTAGCTACAGTCAGTTATTACAGCATTAACATATGAACACTGTAGTTTTAGGATGTAAACACGTAATATTGTGGGTGCTTGCCAAGATGCGATTTTTGCGTCTGTTGCAGGTGTGTGCCAAGACCTTCGGGAACGCCTCTGCCCTTGCCAAGCACAAGCTGACTCACAGTGACGAACGGAAATACGTGTGCACCATGTGCGGGAAGGCATTCAAACGTCAAGATCATCTGTAAGTTTAAATATTTATATTATACTCCACTAAACAAACCTTGCGGATCCAGGAATCAATCTATAAAATTTTTTAACTTGAACGTAAATATGCTTTCATTCATCGTCTTTAAATAGAAGAAAAACTGTTTTCAAAGCAAACTCCCCCAAGACATTTTCCATAACAGATTAATTTGGAAAATGATTTTTTAATGATTGATTATAGAAATGGACATATGTTAACGCATCGCAACAAAAAACCGTACGAGTGTAAAGCTGAAGGCTGCGGTAAATCTTACTGTGATGCGAGGTCTTTACGGAGACATACAGAAAACCATCATAGTTCTTCAACTGTAAGCACCAACACCACCACCATGTCCCCAGCACAGGGAGCGGCGTCCGGTGATGCTGCTTCGCCTCATGGTTCTAGTTGTATACAGTATGCACCACCTCCAACTTCGACAACTTCGGGGAAAAGTCAGCTACAGCAACTGTTAGCTACTGAACCTGCAAAGGTAATAAAAAAAACATTACAAACAAATTTTTCTAAAAAATGTTAATATGTAATGTAATTGGGTTAAGCTCGTTTTGTTTGGGTAATAAATAAATAAATAAATAAAATATCTTTAGAATGAATTTCAAACTATTACGTTTTGTTGACATTGCTATAAGTTTGCAAAAAGTTTCATGTTTCCAGTATGAAATCTTTCAATATCTACGTTATACATTTTGGCCAGTTTTATTTCACATTTACATTATTATAAGCAATAGCCCAGAATAGTAAGAATTTTGATCAAACAGTCCCTAATAAAGCCATATCAGTGTTCTTGTGTTTGTATGAAACTACTTAACTCGTTCATTACTAACTGGACCAACGCTAAACTTGAATGGAAAAGATTAGGGACTCTATAAAGTGTTAAGTGCACCTGAAATGAATCAATGTCCAATCGTTTTCCATTAAAGGTTCTGATAATTTATATCTTGATAGGAGATTCAAATGCTATACAATTAACTTACCAATCAATCGCACCCATTGAACATTATATTTGAGATTGTAGAACTAGACAAATATTTAAAATTCTAGGTATTTTAAAAAGAATTTCTTCTTTATAACAATTGAACTTAAGCTGACTAAAGCTGTCCAATAACAGAATTATATCCGAAGAACCTGAAACAACCACAAAGCTATTTACTCATCCAGACTTGATCAAATCTTGATCCACTGGTTGCCATTGAATTTTCAACAGATATCGAAACGGAACCCGAAGGTTTGGTTGTTCTTGAAAATACGTTTAAAGACAGCGGTAAAATTGCTTTCTTATCATTAGACTGATTAGGTCGATCCTAGTCATATTTGAAAAACCCCAATAATATCAGATTATACATTCGAGTATGTGTCAAGGAAAAGCCTCTAAACAAGATTGTTGCAGGTGTTATTTCTTTTGTTTCTCGTCCTCCATCCTGCCATTTTGAGAAGGCGATATATCTCCAGAGTGTAACATTCTATCAAAATGGGACTGTTTTGTCGTGACTGATACTCGATTACTTCAATGGTTTTCTCATTAATGTGTTTTGAAAGATCAAATTTTGACCGCCCTTGAATTATTGCAGATGTCCATGTTTCTGCAAATTTCTTTTCTTTATCGAGTCCCTTTGAATATTAGGTTAAAACAATTGGAGGTAACGGGCTCAACTAGCTTGATTGTCTATGGATGGCTTTGACTTTGAACACGAATCCGAAGGCAACATTGCGAAAATTGATTCGTAGTTATTACTGCCAGACTTATGATGGACTACTGATCAATTATTCTTACTTACTTTCGGTGTAGGCTGAGTAGGAGTTGAGTTACGTTACTCTTCCTATTCTGTGATAGTCTCGGTATATCGTCCCATCTTACTCCCCTCTGCTCAGCTGCCTTTCTCACTTCCTCTCTCCATGTTCGTTGTGGTCTTCCTCTCTTACGTTTTCCACTTTCTCACGCCTTGTACAGTCTCTTCACTAGTCTGTCTTATTACGTTCTCTGCACATGCCCTATCCATCTTAGCTGCCCCTGTTGTATCGTTTCTTCTACTGGCGCTATGCTTATTTGCTCTCTGTACTCCGCATTTCTTATTCCATCTCTTTTGTTTTTTCTTGTAGCTTTCTCAGAAATCTCATCTCTGTAGCTGTGAGTTTACTTTTCTGTCTTTCCGTTGTTATCCAATTCTCGCAGGCAAATGTAAGTGCTGGTTTCATTACTTTTCCTACGATTTCGGCCTTTACTTTATTAGATTTTTTCTTCTTGTTAACTTCGTTTTTATTGCATTGAAGAGTCTTCCTATTTTTGCAATTATTTTTTAATTTTATCTTCCACGGTTTCTTTCTCATTAAATATTGTTCCTAACTAGGTAAATTTTTCAACTTGTTCAATGGCCTTTTCTCCAATTCTGATTTAGTGTTGCTCTTTAGTTACTCCTATTATCATTTTTGTAGTCTTCATAATATTCACTTTCATATTACTCCTTTGTAGCTTTTTATTTAAAATATTTATGTTACGTTGTAGATCTGCTTCATTTTCCTCACAATCACCATATCGTCTTAGTAACACAATTCTGTTGTGTTTGTGCATTCCATTCTCCAGATCTCCAGATTCCGACTGCATCCTTTCAATACTTCATCCAAGACTACCTTAAAGAGTAGTTTGATGGCTCAGTATGCATCTCTGCATCTTTAGCATAAAGATCTGATCTTAAATACCTCTTTCTTTTCTGAATCCTGTCTGGCTTTTTTCTATTTGTTTCTCCACTACTTTCCTCAATCTTGCTTCCGAGATTCTTGCATATACCTTCCCCACTGTGCTTGTTAGGGTAATGCTCCTGTAGGTGCCACATTACTTACTATCACCTTTCTTATATATCAGTGTTATGATACCCGTTCTCTAGTCCTCAAGTGTTTTATTTTCTCTTCAAGCTTGATTCATCAGGCTCAGTAATTCCTGTTTAAATTTTCTTGTTAGGAATTTAATTATTTCCCTTGTTATCTCGTCGTGTCCAGGGGCCTTTCCTAGTTTTATTTTTTGTATCGCTTTTTCTAGTTCATCTTTTGAGAAGTGGTTTTCCTTATTATTTTGTTGTAATATTGTCTATTGCTCTTCATTTTGCCCTTGACTTTCCAATAATTTCTCGAAGTACTCCTTCCATCTATTCATTATTGCTTCTTTTTGTGTTATAATGACCCCGTTTTTGTTTTTTATATTCTTGAACATAATCGGTTCTTTGTTTCTCATTTGTTTTAGCATTCCATAAGACAACTTCTGATTCTCCGCGTGTGCAATCGCCATTTTTTGTCGGAATTCCTCTCATGCCTTTAGTTTGCCTCTCTTTACCAGATCTTTAACTATATTTCTTTGATTCTTATACTTCACATAATTTTCATTTTTTCTTGTTGTCAAGTACTTATTCCATCCTTGTTTCTTCTTTTTAACTTCTGTCTGAATTTTTTTATTCCACCATGTTGTCCTTTTCATTCTCCTGTTTTCGATCGTAGTCGTACCACATGTTCTTTCTGCTGATTCTTTTATTTTCTCTTTGAGGTTCTTCAATCTTCCTTGTATATCTCTTTCCCTCTATTCAACCCTATTAAACTCCTCATGGTAACTTTTTCTTACTTTCGAGTCTGTCAGCTTGTAAGTCTTGATCTGTTCCTTCACTATTGCCCTCTTGCTTGGTTCTTTTTGCTTTTCTCTAGTTATGAGTTCCATCTCAACAAAGTAGTGATCACTACTTATCTTCACTCCGCTCTTCACTCCTACATTCTTTATTTGCTCTCACATTGTAGCATTTACTATGCCGTTATTTATTATCAATCTCTCTTTCTTGTTTGGTTCTTCTCTTGTTATCTTATGTACCTCCTTATCTTTGAATTTGGTGTTTGCAATTATAAAGTCATTCTCTCTAGAATAACTAATAATTCTAGTTCTATTGTCAATCCTAGTTTCTTCACCTTCTTCACTCTCCCCTCCCAAACAATTATTTATTAGTGAATAATAGGGAGCTGCATATGGGATGAAAACATAATCAGATAGTTTTTTGTAATTTTCCCATCCTGTGCATGTTTTGACTAACGTCTCAAATTTATAATTCCTTCAGGTTTTTGTTCGAGAATAACTGACATTGAAAGTTTCGTAGGACTACAACCGAGAAAGTTAATTATCTCAAAGCTTGATGAAATTTCCGCGCTTATATCTCCAGAAAACTAATTAAAAGGAGACTTACAGTTGCAGACCCAGGATGGTGGTCAGTTTGGGAAAGATTCAATCGATTTTTATTCATAGCTCCACTAACTTGATTAATGAATGCCGACTGTACTCTTTCCCTCTACGAAATTAATAGAGAGCAAAGGCTGAATGTAGATCATCCTAAGTAACCCGTTTGAGGGTGAAGCTCGATCACTTTGTGTACATAACTTCCTAGACAAGATGAATGAAAAGCAAAGACCACGTTGTTTTAGTGCGTAGTATTCCCTTTTTCTTTTTCTTCTTCTTCTTCTTATATTAGAGTAAATCACATTCTTTCAACTAAGCACCATCTTGGGATGCCGATGTCTACGATTGATGCCAGTGTCTTGAGAGCTACCTAATGGTCGTTTATGATTTATGACACGGGCGTGCCATTCATTCTTTACTTCTTCTTCATACCCGTCTGACTATCTTGTGCCTTTTCCCTTTCCTGATTAAATAGGAAACAAAAGATTTAGGTTAGGATTATGGAGTTCCATATTCCAATGTGAGTTTTTTGTCATTAAAGTGGTACCGAAGTTTATTAGGGCTAATGAGTTTGCATTTAGGAACTGCACTTTAAATAGTAATAGTCGTTTAGTATTAATGGCACTAGAGGATATAAAAAACCCGACTAAATTACAAGTACAAACGTGGTAGGTATATAGAGGACACCGTTCCCCCGAACATTAGTCAAAAGAAGGTTAAGGGAGAGACAATAGAGTTATGGGATAATAGATGGAGTCGCGCAAGTACAGGTAGGCTTACATTTATTCAGGATAGTAGGACAAGAGCTAGGATAGGGAAGTTAGTTAAGGATATAGTTCAGTTACTTACAGAACACGGAGATTTTAGGGCATGTTTAGCTATAATAGAGAAAATATCTGCTGAAAAGACAGGATACGAGTGCGGAGAGGAGAAGGAAAAGGTGTAGGTTACAACAAGGGGCAAGAGATGAGAGCGGACAGGATACTAATTATGGTAGAGTCTAGAATTATAGATGGCTACAAAATATTAAGAAAGCGGGACAGTTAAGTAGGATTAAATGAATGGTGGGCAGAGTTTAGGAGATTTCTGAAGAGAATAAAGAGGCTAGAGATGCCAAGGGGGATTTAGGAATTAATCAATATAGGTAGATTCAGCCAGATAAAAAGAAAAAGGATTATGAAGATGGGAGGTCTCTCTTCGATGCCCTCTGGCGCCGACTCAATGATGATCGTCCCGCTTCTTTTGCCCTGACTACGTCCTTTTCGTCCCGAGAATCTAACTTACGAACCTCGAACCCGCCGTGGACCGCCTATCCAGCCAAAAGGGATTCCAATTGTCCCGCTTGGCGCAATTATACGGGCAAGATGACAGGCACGCTATTCTAACGAAACGGTATGCCAGACCGCTCGGATCAGCTGGTAGAAGACAAGCAAAACGTGGCAGGGCAGAAAAACCGAGGGCCAGGTAAGGGGGATGGAACGGAGAGGCAACGGGGGTGGTGTTGTCTGGTTCGGGACCGGTGATGAACCGCGGACAGGGGAGAAATGCAAACTTGTAGTGAGTAGATGAGATAGGGATAAGAAACTCTAATTAATAAAGATAGACCGAGATAGACTCTGATTCTTCGTACTTGTTTGTTTTTTATGTTTCTGCTCTATATACTTTATACGTGGCCATTGATGGTCATTGGCAATTTAGTTGTTCTGTTTGTGAAGTTCGAATGTACTGATTTCATTCCATTAACTTTAGTACATCGGCACAACTGTTAGTTTAGAGTTTCTCGCATGTTTTGTCTTCAGCAAATGTACCAAGTGTGCTCTTTTTTTGGTGTTTGACATGTCAGAAATGTATAGCAGATACAGCAGTGGACCTAGAAAATTTGCCTGCGTCATACCAGCTTTGATTGTTTTCAATTTTAAGCATTAGTCTTCTTATGTCACTCAGAACATTTTTCTACTGAAGTATGATTTTAGTAATGAGTGGTACTGGTTTGGCAGTGGTTAGTCTAATTTAGTTTCTAGTTCTATGTGCCCGACTTTGTCAAACGTTTGGGTGGCGTCTAAGTACACAGTCTGGCAAACCTCTTTTCCTTGTAATGCCTATGTATCTTGTTTATTGTAGAGTGTCAATTTCTGAATACAGACTGGAGTATGGAAACTAGGTGTTTATTTTTATACTGTTGATTTAAATCTTATTAGTAGAAATTTCTCATGTAATGTAGATATTGCAGAGAGTAGCGAGATCGCTGTAGGTATAAGATGATGTCTCAATCACTTGTTTGCTGAGCTTAAAAGTCATGATTACTTCAGCAAACTTGGAACATGTTGGAGTCTAAAGGATGCATTTATTAATCAGTTAGTTTAACAGATTCTGTCTTGGACAGTTGTTTCAGGTTTCAAATGACCTTGAGTTAGTGTTGGTTTGAATTCTTTTTACTTACGTATTTGGAGTTACACACATTTAATTTCTTCTGACTCATTTTCTCTATTTATGGTGATACGTTTCACGTGGCCGGAAAATTGTTTCTAGGTGCTCTGCAAATAAATCAGTTTGTCTTCATTGCTTCTAAGCGAAGAACCATCAGGAGGCCTGAGAGAAAGGATTTGCATTTTTGGCTTTTTTAACCCTTTTGATAAGTTTCAACAGAGTATCGCGTATATTCTTCATAAATAAGTTTTTTAGAATAAGAGTTAATTGAATAATTCTTTAATTTTTTAATTTCTTTTTCTAGTTTTAAGTCAACTGGTTTAATCTGGTCTTGTAGTTGCCATTTTCTTCTTGCTTTTTGATTTTCAACAACTAGTTCTCGAATTTCAGTCCAGTTAACAAATGCTTTAGTATCTGTTTTTATATCTTTTGTGTTGTTTTTAGTCTAACATTTGGTTAGAGTTTTATATTCAAATCTGTTTGGAAACCTAACCAGTCAGTAATTTTATTGAGTAGGGTAGGGTTTCCTTAGTTGTTATTCTGACGTTTAATGTTATTGTTAAAGGTGATCAGCAGCTAGGTTATGGGAAACCTTCTTGATCACAAACATCAGGATCAGGCATCATCCCTTAGTCATAATATGGCTTTTGTGGTAGATTAGAAACCACATTTGTACTCTTTAGCTATAGTGAATAATCTTTGTTTTTAGTTAGTAGAAATCATTTTTGATCCCGAACAACTATTGCACTGTCTTCTCTAACAGTGCTTTATAGGTGGAGGTGTAGTGTATTTTGTATTTCTTAAACCTAATATAGCTTTCTTTGGCGAAGTGCTTTTCTGAGACTGGACAGTTGAGTTTCCAAAAATATCTGCCATTCACTTCGTTATTATAGAAGTCCATTGATGTTCCTAGCTATTATTTTAAGATCTTGGACAATTTCTCAGCTTTTTCATTCCTGTTTATCAATTTAGTGTCGTACCATGACTTTTTTGGGTTTGTTATTAAATTTAATAATGCTGCTTCTTTGCTGCTCTTTTTTCTGTTGTTCTTGTTATTTTCGTTACTGTTGTTGTTTGCATTTCATTTGCCCTAGGTCTTAGGTTATTGTTGTTCTTTCCATTTTGTCTATTTACTGTGGTAGGGATACTTTATCCATTGTGGTAGCTTTTTGCTTACTGACTGCCTCATTTTTGATTTTTTGCAGAGCTTTGGCAACCTTACATTCATAACTATAGAAACGAATTTCTGTTTGAAGATCAACATAATTTTGCTCACCATTGCATCTGTAAGTCTCGACAGTTTTCTGAAATTGATGATGAATTTATTTCATTTATATATTATATATATCTAAGAATTTCTACAGCTGACGCTGTCTTCCTTCTCTCGAACAAATTTTCTTTGCTTGTTTGTTTTTCCAATCACCGTCTTCTAAGTTGCTTTTCTTCAAATCTTCAAGCGCCTCATTCCTCCATGATCTTCTGGGTCTTTCTCTCTTCCTTTGACCCTTTGGGCTCCAGCGGTTTTTTTCGCTGCTTTTCCTCTATTCAATTCGCAGCAGCTTTTTCTATTCCCATTCTATTTCGTATCTCTTTGTTGGGGATTCTGTCTGTTATAACCTACGCGGCAGCTTCTTCTCAAACATTCCGTTTTCAGTGCATTCACTTGGTTTTTGTTTTTCTTATTTCGTATCTAAGTCTCTGCCCCGTATGTCATTATACTTTCTATCACTGTTCTGTAAATTCTAATTTTTGTATTCTTTTTTATGTGTCTAGCCTAGAATATGGAATTTAATTGTTTGATGCGTATTCTGCTTTCTCCCAGTCTGTTCGTTATCTTTTCTTCTAGAGTAGCGTCGTTTGATATTATACACCCTAAGTATTTAAAGTTATTTGTGTTTCTAATTGTTATGTTTTTGTCTTCTTCCAGATTCCCTATATTTTCTTCACGGGTTGTTAAATATTCCGTCTCTTTAAAGTTTTCATATTCTTTCTTAAGCTTTCTAACTAGAAAAGCTAAGTCTTCCTCATCTTGCGCAATAATTACTTGGTCGTCTGCAAAGCTTAGGGTGTATATAAAATCCTCTCTGAGATCTCTTATTGTTTTATCTTTGAAAAGGTGTATTTTTAGTTTACTTCTTTGGTTTTTGTTACCATATTTCTTCAATATTTGTGTTTTCCTTTCTCTCTTTTTATTTGGGTTTCTTTTCTATTCTATACCACGAGAATTCCATGTACGCTACCAACAGTCTGGTCTGTTTCACATTCTGCGCTTCTTTTCACCTTTACACCTTTTACTTTAATAGTGGTGTCAATTTTAACTATTATACCTAATAATCTATTGAACTCTTTAGATCTCTTGTTGCTTGCATCCATGTGTATTTGTAGATCTCTTTGTGCCTAAAGAATCCATTTGTTACTCTAAGGTTGCACATTTCGCATAGCTCCATTATTTTTTCCCTGTTGTTGTTGGTTATTTCTTCTCCAAATCTTCTAACTGTCTTATCATTTATTCTTCTTTCTGTTCTTCCATTTAAATCTCCAGCTATTATTATTTCTTGATTCTTTTTTACTTTCTCTACTTTTTTCATTTATATTTTACAATATTTATTGGTAGTTTTTGATAACTAACTTGAGTGCATTGATCTTAGGATGTCGGGAGTTGTGCACCAAGCAAAAAAATTAATGTTGTATGAGACGATTAATCCGATTATTCTCGTGGAGCATGTCTGTGAATTTTGGATTAACAAACAAGCGACTAACCGGTCTGATTGTGAGTAATGTTACCTAACGGTTAAAGCTCTGAGTTTACATATTGAGAGAGATTCAGGTTTAAATTTTCAAACCGACTGCCTTCTTTAGGATTCTTAAAGATTTTCTTCTTAGCAGTGAAAATGTAATTTTTATCGTTGTCTTCACCTTTCTCAAAATGTTATTTTGGCTGGAGTATTACAGTTCATATAGCGATTGTTTCTCAAGCACAGAACTATTTTAGTCTAACATAGAGAGAGATGGTTACTCTAAGAGACACATTTTAATAATTTTTTTGTATGCGATGTTTTTCTATTTTAGTCATTGTTAGGTAACTCTGAAATGAACGGTTGTTGGATATTGAATTGTTTGTGTTGATGAATTGAGTCTTGCTATTTATCAATAAAATAGTTTTATAATTTTGATGACATGACAATCTACCGAATCAGCTTTCTTTAGGTTTTTGTAAGATCTACATAAGTAATACCAGTAAGAATTCGTTTTGAAACTGTCCTGAACGTTTTGCAAAATGACTAAATTACTTTTTAAACTATTACTTAACCATATTTGGCGCAAAAATTTTAATTCTACAGTTTTATAGACTAACAACTCAAAGTACTCGAGTTGATTACTATCTATTAAAGCATAATAAACCCGCTAAGACTCTATAGTTTATATAAGTTGTTCCGACTCCGTATTCTATTAAAGGTACGAAGTTTAATTGCGGTTTGCATACTTAAACTGGGAATTTGCAAACGAAATCGATCCAGTTGTTAAATATTCATTTTAGTAAGATTTACCTTAATTTAATGACTTCAAATAAATAGTTTCATCAGTCTTTAAATTAAACTTAAATTTGTGTTTCCACTTCACCAGACAGAAATACACTAGCATTTCTGAAAAACTGATTTATAACATTTTAGACCTGAACATTATTATTGGGATTACATCGCGGTCTGGTGCACACCGACATTATTTTCCTAAGTATTACAAATTAGGGCCTTCAGTTGTGATTTAGAACCAGGTGTATTTTTCTTGGTAAAAAATCAGCTTTACAGAAACAAAGATATATTCTTGAAATTAGTTACATGCTGAGATAACTGTAGAGACTGAAGTTGAAATTATTATTGTTCGTCTTATCACAAAATGGTTAATTGCTAGCTTGATAAATCAATAAATGATGATTTTATTATAGAGTGGAAATGGAGGGAACAATGATGGATTAACCAAACAACAATTGGATTTGATTCATCAAATCATGGAGCAAACACAAAGACAATCGCATCCAGTCAGCAAACCTTCCACAAAACCGGCAGCGAAGCCTGCAAATAAAACACCAACAAAAATTCAAAAAGTTTGGTCTTCGACGGTGAGTATAATTTTTCTAAGTTATCAGTTCTTTTTTGTTTAATTTCTCCTCACTTGACTGTACACTTCTTTTTTAATTATAACTTTTGTAATTAACGTTTTTTTATTTAGAGTACAACGCTTGTTCAATAACCTTCTAATGAACTAGCCGTTCATGTAATCTAAAATTAGTTTTAAATACAAAAAATCTTTAAAGTTTGCTTTTGGATTGGATAAACTTTTTGGTCTTATACCTAAATATATAGAAATACCCTTTTAAAATGTTGAACACATAAAAAACTTCAGGGCCATAATAAAACAGCGCCCATCCGCAGTAAAAGTTTTTAGTTAAGCGTTTTTTACGAGTTTGTAATTACTTCGCCCTATAATTAATCACTTAAATTTGAACATCACTAAACTAATTGGAAAGCGAAGTAACAACCACAGAGTTGTTAGTGGTGGTTATGGCTGCGACGAATTAATTCCATGGACCGAGCAAAAATGTACGCGGCTTAAATTTCCCCAATTAGCGAAATTGCGAATAAAACGGAATGTGATTAAAATGGACAATATTTCGTTTAAATTGATGACTGCAAGACATAAATTTACAACTAACGGCCCCCTCTAATGCTTAATGGTTTTTCCATGTACCATTATGGTATTTTGAGATTTATACAAGGCTATTTTTTATGTTTACAAGTTCAGGGTTTTTTTTAGCAAACGTCATTTTTGATTTTGAGGATTTAGCTTATACTACGCCACACGTACAAACAAAAGGTATTAACATTTGAATGCGCGTGTTTCTCTTTTCGTTGCCAACCGAATCGAATTTAAGAACTTTGATTGTATCGTAAACCCTGATAAATAATAGGAGTGTTGAGCAGGTGGGCTGACCAGTGTCCTGTAAGATATACATCAAGATCAAAAGGTTGTTCGATCTCACAGCATCCTTTCGTATTCATCAATTTTTAAAAGGTATCTTCAGCGGCGTTCTGCGAAAAGTTGCTATTGAATAGGAGGCGTTGAATAAAGCAAAAAGTGTAGACATGTACCCGGGAATTTTTTTTCTAAGATGTATGCTTAAGTTTGTCTAGAAGTTTGACCGTCCTCTGTAGTTTCAGTCCTTTGTAACCAGAGCGTAGCAAAAACTTTTAAGTACATTCTAAACACATTTTTGTTTCATAAAGTACGCCTCTGAACTTCCTGTGGTTTAGGATACTCTATATAAGATTCTGCTCTCATTACAACTCTATCCTAACTGTATAGTAAAGCAGATCTGAACAAAATCCTTGCTTTAGTAAACTTTTTTCCACTAGCATTTATCAGTTGGTTCCTAAGAGTGTCGATAAACGAAAGATACCGTCGGTATACTTCAAGCCTAGTAGCTACTAAAAGTTAGTCATTTTTGTTAAAAATACTTTAAAATTTGTATTAATTTAGAGAATAATGAAAAACAGATGGAAAATAAATGAAAGATAGATCTGCTCTTTTTATTTTTAAAATTTTAACAGAGTTTAGGTTTTTATGTCTAGTCCTTTCATTTCGCTTGCTGCTGATGACTTTTGCAAGTTTGGAAAGTCATACGTAATGTCAACTAATTTTTAATTTTGTTCCTTCAACTTTTCATCATAAAAATTATAATCTTTCATTAATCTTAGTTTTGTAATTCGCAGAATACTGAAGCTACCAGAAGCCACAGGTTCGTAGCTAAGAGTAGGGCTAGGCTGATTTGGTTACCCAAAGAAAATTTTAAACCACCCCCGGAATGAATGCTTAGGTATAAAATATCTTCTGATTTTGTGTTCATAATGAATTTTTAAATCTTTAAATTAAAAAGTGAATTCTTACCACCTCCGCCATTGTCTTACTTTCCGTTCAGTATAGCCTCCAAAGTCAAAATGGCTTTCCGATTGTTTTTGACTGTCTATTGCACGCCGCAAAGGTTGGACTGTTTCTGATGTTTGTTATGTCTCAACTATTTGTTATAATAAATTTCAATAGAAATTCTCTCATTTATATTTGTGCTTGCCCAGGCTACATGGTGTGTGTGCGTTAGCATCACATCCGACAACAAGATGCGCTTCATCTGTCTTCCTTCTTGCTACCAGTCATGTCCTTGTTGTTGAATTTTGTGTATCATCATACGGGAACTAAGCTAATCCAATAATAAATTTCTTATCCTTTCTCCTTTTGCTGCTTTGTCTAAAAGTATATTCTTTTTGGGAAATTGCATAGATGTCACTGTAGATTGGTTCACTACCTACCTAATAAGATCAGTTATCCTTATAGGTTTAAGGCTTTTGGGTGAAGGCTGTCACAGCCTTGCCTCATCATCTTATCATTAGGTTTTCATTCTGTTGTTACCTATATGAAATTCCTCGACTATAAAGAAAATAAAAGTCTTCACCGGCAAAGACTAATCTGCCGGTGTAAGGCTAAATACTCAGTTAGTAACTTTCTCACCTTCGTGTTAGGCAACTTTTGGCTTGGAGCATCTAACATTTTAAAGTTTGGGGAGTTCTGTTTAAACAGCGCAATCGAGTGAACGATGCAATCTAAGCAAGTACATGCGATACCCATCAACCTTGAGAACCACAGGGCTGAAATAAAAGGCTCTACTCTTACTCCCCCAGGATTGTACCATCTTTCCGTCAACGTTAATCGTCTTTGGGGTATGACGCAACGCTCAACGCCTTCACTGCATGAAAATCAGAGCCATCTCAAGAATCTGATAGAACCCCTTCTATTAAGTTGATCTGGCTACGGATCTGGGAAGTTGGTTACTGCTGAACATCAGTATTAAAACAGGCCATAAATTGAAAAACATTTAAATGTTAAATTTGAGAAATTATTTCTAACATTTTGTTTTTGTCATTTTAGGACACCGTTAAGATCATAAAGTTTCTCAGATAGCCTTCATGGCTTACATGTTTACAGTGCCTATTTGTTAAAATTCTCAATTTTGATTATTGCCATCGTTAGCATCAAAGGTGATAATCAAAGATACTTCTGTAATTTTATTCTAAACTTTTGAAGTTACTGGTATAAATGACCCTACATGCTCTTCTTGTCTGATAAAATGTTCAGGAGAGCTTTTGTATTTTACTCAGCCGTTTAAGTTATGGCGTAAACAGCCTATCTTAAAGTTCGTTGTAAGAACATTGTTTTTAATCAATTGCTAGAAAACCTGTTGTGGATCAGGGTAAATGCCTTTGTGGTCTTAGACAGACCAGTAACCATAATGTTGCTGCCTGACAGTCAACTCCCATTTACAAGTAGCCAAGTGTCCTTTCATTGGAACTTGAAACAAAGTTAAATATTTTTGAAATTGTAAAAATATACTGAGGTTCTTTTCAAGACGACTTGTGACTTGAAACCTGTAATAAATTCTTTGACTTTGGTTACTAAAGCCAAAGTTATAGATAGTCGAGGTTTTTCCTTTGTTAATTCTTAGTATATTCTGATGTTTAGTGGAGTGTAATCAAAATCATCACGCGGGTGATTAGTGTATTGCAATATGACCACCAGAAAAGTTCTGATGGCGAGTTCTTTGTTTGTATTTATTAATACAGGCTATTAGGGGTGGTTTTGTAATGAAGTTTCTGCGCTGCGGTCATCCAGCTTTTTTTACTTTTTAGTCAACATGGCACTTATAGATACATTCTGTAGCTAACAAAGTTCATGAATTTACTTTTCGGTGCCATTTTTAACTTTTCCTGGTTGACATATGCTTTGCAGGTTTTTTTCTGCACTCTGGTTCTTGTGCAATCCTCGCAAAGAAAAGGTACTTGTTCAATTGACAGTTTGCTATTACTTTGCCTGTAAGAGTAGCTTTCTCCAATCTTCACTCATTCTGAGTGAAGATCGTTTCTGTCACTTTTTTTCTTTAAAGGACCTTCTGAGAAGATTTTAGGTTTTCTCTGCCCCGGGGTCTTCTCCTATAGTCTTGATGCCGTTGCCCATGCAATATTTTAATTCTTTGCTTTGCTACCTCTTGTGCTACAGGCTGGTTCCTGTCATATAAAAAATTTTTATTACTTTCCAGATCAGCGTCTTTAGAGATCCATATGAATTTTATTACATTGTCCGCCAAATCTTAACGTTCTTAGCTCAATCTGGCTATCAGTAACTATAAAGATTTTCCTAACACTATAATTTTTTTCTAATAGAGATATGTGTTTAGTTCCACACAGCATTGTTTTCATTTTAGCCTTTCTTTGACCGAATAAAAACAGCAAAGGTTCTGTTGGTACTTATACGTTCTATTTATCATATCTGGCGTAATATTAAGCATAGAATGTTTATTTAAAAACATGGCAGAATGCCCATCTTAAGTTCTTCCTTCTGTCGAGTTAATTTTAGGCTTGCGTACCTTTTTTAGTATCCGCAACTCTACCACCTAATGGAGCGGAAATAAATTTAATAGGTCTTTATGCTTGCCGTAGACTCTGATGGCATCACCTCGGTAATTCCTGAGTAAGCTAATTGTCACACCCTGCAGACTAAAACCAGTGTTCTTGGTCGTTCTGTAAGAGTAGCAGACGCGAGAGGAGTGACGAAGAGGTGAAGCTCTTTTATTTCAAACGGTTTCCATTTTCTAATGATTGGAACTAGAGACATTTTAGATTGCCAACAGATGCTCTTTCTTCTACTATCTTTACACAAAAATTAGAGCTCTCTGGTTATGGTTATGGTTATGGTTAAAATAGAAAAAAGGAGGCACGTGATTAGCACCGCAACGGTTATTGATCGATGCGTCTATTTTAATTTGCTTGAGAATTGATCGGTAGATGGTAAGATGTATACCCTAGTGTTTCACCGCTACTGGTGATAGTCTCTGTAGAAGTTGTCGACTGCACTTTCTATGTCCAAGAATATGCCTGTCATAACTTCTTTCGTAAACTACTTTGCAAATAACCATTTTGGCATATCGGTATCGGCTGAGCGAGATGGCGCTTAATACCTCTTCTCTTATATATTTAGCATTTTCCTTTGCATATTTAACAAAGTCAAGAAACGTCGTTATCATATTTCTTACTAGACGAACTTAAAGACATCAAATATTCCGGCACGTCTATTGTCACAAAATAACAAATGGGGTTATAAATGCGTTCTTTAAGAATAAGTTATTTTCCATTAAAAAAAACTAAATGTTAATCTTGAGAAAGTCAAAATTTCAATATGAAACATAAATGTAGAGTCTTGAAAAGCTATGTTTTCAAGTACACATTGTTAATACTAAAATCTAAGCTTCTCTTGTGGGAAGGTACAATGTAAGTTTTAATATACATATAGTAAAGAGAAATTGTTCATGGAAGCGTAGCTACGCCTTTATTTGTGCCTACTGTTGTTTCGAAACAGGCAAAATAAACCGCAAACCGCATTTATACATGATTTTGAATTATCTTACAATGAAGAATAGTTGTTTGCATAAACCGTACGATTGAAATCTACTAATTCATGTTAGTTTTAAGCTTAATGCTTCATATGTTTATTTTCATCATAAAATTTATTTTAATACATCATGTTAATAAGCGCAGTTTAATAATCTTTATTCGTATTCCATTATGAGAAACAATAAAAAGTTCAAATATTTGTCCGTCTACTCACACAAGGAAATGCACACATACACATGCACACATTCAATTAATTATTGCAACTAAAGCTTTGTATATTGTGCAGACGCAGCAAAATCTAACAAACAAAACAAGCACCAGCGCGTCGACGCCGCAGGCAAAAGTAACTACAACAACCCCTAGTGCAACCCCAATCCACGCTGCTAATAAAACAGAGTCCAAACCAGTGGAGTGCAACCTTTGTCATAGGAAATTTAAAAATATTCCTGCATTGAATGGTCATATGCGTCTGCATGGTGGATATTTTAAAAAGGTACGTCTCTAATATATAATTCTACATGTTTGTAACACTTTTTATTTTTAGGATGCAGAAAATAAAAAATGTGAAAAAAAGGATGCCGGTGGTCCTCCATTACAAACGGCAAGTGTTAGTGTACGTGCGTTAATTGAAGAAAAAATTATAAACAAGCGTATAACAAATCCTCAAACATCTACAAGCAGCGACGATAGTTCATCTAGGTCTACAGCACCACCACTTTTCCCTCTTACTGTGCATTCCTCTGCTAACTCTAATGATTTGGACTCAAAAATAACTTCTTTTGTGGTCCCCGCACCACCTCAGCAAACCACAGAGAAAGCTAGAAGACATTCCGATGCGGAGGCTTTTACCATACCGAAGCACCATAATACTCAACAAGAAGCCGAAGCGTTAGCGGACCTTATTTTAAAGAAGGGTAAAGTTTCAGTTAAAAGAACTACCTCGGACCCAGGGCAACCTACTCAACAAGTAATTCAGTTACAAACGGGAGAATCTTTAACGCTTACAGGCGTTACATATCAGTCAGAAGACGGTGGAGGTTATTTTTCTCAGAGCCTTCAAGATGAAGTTTTCACTCAGGTGCAAGACACAATGCTACTACAAAGCGTTGACGCCCAACACCTTACATCAATACAATTTCAAACTGATTCACTTTTACATGATCAAAGTGAAGATCAGTTGCAAGATATTGCATCATTAGAAGATTACGCAAGCGTAACAGCTAGTTTGCAAGACACAGTACAGTCACCCTCTTATCAATCAAATCATTCAGTAAATCAAGATCTACAAGCTGTTTTAGACTCACCCCTACCTGAAAGTTTGGCAGAATTCAGTACATTTCATTCAACAACAAATCTGGATATGCCCTCCCCTGGATATCAAACTCAATCCCCTGCACAATATACAGGATCACCTCATGCGTCTCTTACTGCTCAATCTCCTTTACAATCTCCTTTAGTGAGGCATGATTCTCCTGGTTTTGCTTATCCTACACCACCGGCAAGTCACGAAGGACAAAGTCCCTGCTTTGGACAAAATTCCATATTACCGATGGTTTCTCCTAAGCAAAATGACTTCACTCAGGTAGGAGGCAGAGAATTGGAAGAACCTCCACAAGCATCTTCTCCACTTTCGGCTGCCTTTTTCACTTCAACTATGTCGAGCTCTGCCGCAGTTGAAGAAGCTTTAGAAGAAGTTCTCCCTGGAGAAAGTATATCGACAGACGATATCTACCCTCTGACAAACTCACCAACTCCTCAGTCACCTCTTTCTGTAGGTCTCACGCCGGTTGCTTCACCTTTGTCAAATATACCAGCTTCTTCGGTTTCTTCGCCACATCCTTCAACTACGTACACACCGTCCCCTAATAACGTTACATTTCCCATGTCTCCTCATTACTCTTTTCAATCACAAATGATGCCAAATTCTGACGACCCGTTATTATCAAGTAGTCCTAAAGATACAAAGAAAAAGTTTGAATTCAACGGCCTTCCATTAAAAGTGATAAGTAGTAACGGACTCCTAGATTTAAACAATTCGAATTTTACTGGAATCTTAGTTGATAGTAATGGAGAACTAAAACTAATACAAACGAATGGAAATGCGCTTCATACCAAAAATATTGTAGTAACAGGAACTTCCTTGGTACACGCACAAAATGTTTTGAGTAAAGAAGGGGAACATAAAAATGGTGAAAAAGCACACAAAATCAATCCAATATTACACTGCACGATACCTGCTAAGCAGTCACCCCATGCTACAAGGGCGTGTGCTGATAGCAGCAAACAAGATGGATCTGACAATATTTTCGTTAGTCCGACTATGTGAGTTTATTGATTGTGTTGTATTAATTTCAATAAAACATAACTTTTGTAGAGTACCTGCAAGCCCCGTTAGGATATCAAGAAAGCGTCCTAGATCTGAACCTTTACAGCTACCAGTTCTACATCAATCTAGATTGAGAGCTACAAGAAGTAGACCACACGGTTCTTCGACATATACCCCACCACCTTTGTTAAATCCTACCAGATCAGGGTCCGGTTTATATTGTGGATTAAAGCATCGATTAACCAGTGGTATGTTTTGTTTCATTTAGGATTTAAAGATTTTTAATGTTTGATTTTAGAAACCCGGGAGGATATCTTAAGTATCTGGAACAACGAATCCGTTCCGGAATCAGATTCAACCCCACATATTAATATTGGTCCCCAGTTTCAATGTTCTGTTCCACCATGTGCAAAATCCATGCATCATGTAGATCAAGAACCTAACCGTGAATATTTGCTTTGGGGGCCTTCAGGTGGTACATATGCTGACAACGAAGGTAAGTTTGATTTTTATTGTTTCTATTTTATTCTATTACTCTCTACGTCTTCCAAATTCTCTAATTGGACTAAACTAAATTATACTAATTGGGATTTAGTTTATAAAAGAACTTGTTGTTTGACCCACAATGTGGTGCAATCAGCAGGTATGTGTTAGTATTGAATATGTGCAGTTGACATGTACTTGGATTTCGCGTGCTGCGCAGCAGTCCCTGGTGGAGGACGCAACAAGGAATACGCTATGCATCTTTTGCACATGTGCGGAGGAAACATACACGTAAGTTTTCGTATAATACAAACGTGTACAGATTGAAAAACAACGATCTGCTACAGGACGCAATGTTAAGGCTAATGCAACCATTTCCCGCACTTCCCATTGATCATCCGTTACTTCACTATCAGTACAGTGAAAGTGATAAATGGTCGCCGGAGGAAATAGAAGCTTTCCAGCAGGCATTATTTAGATATGATAAGGACTTCTTTAGCATAGCACGAGAGGTAAAAATATTTGCGGGATGAGTTTGTAAAGTAATGATAAATAAATCGTGTTTGTTTTAGATTGGTACAAAAACAACAAAGCAGTGTGTGCAATTTTATTATGTTTGGAAAAAGGTTTGCGTCGATGAATATAGACGTATGAAGCTTTCTAGGGAGGCAAGACGTGGTTGCCCAAAAGGATTTGAATCGGAGTCGGAAGAGAAACCCCATCCTGATGCTAAGTTATTAGGAGTAAGTTTGCTTTAAAATGAATTTTTAGTCTATACTGATTATATTATATTATAGATTGCTGATTCCGAATCACCAATACCAGTTCACGAACACAAAAGCTTTCTTTGCGAATTTTCTGATTGCTCAGCGGTGAGATTTCTATTATTTATATTCTCCTTGATGATAGAACTTTTGACTATTTTAGTTATTTTGTTTACAGAGTTTTAATTCCAAGGCAGCTCTAAATGGGCATATTAGGATTCATGCGGGAACCGTTCGACATTCTCCAACACCGTCGACAGTTCTAGAAAGACGAACGACATCTACAACTCCTACCTTGTGCCATACAGATTCTTCCGAAGATTATCCTTGTAAGATATGCGGGAAGTAAGTGTACTACATTCATCATAGCATAGCTAAGGTAAATTGATCGATGTATTACCAACGTGCGTGTTGCTTGCCAGCTAATATATATACTGTCCATCAAACTTTCACTCAACATCCAATGAACGGACTGAGGTATATTTTGGTTTGCTGTCTATTCAACGTCTTTCTACTACTGTTTGTCTTATTAGTTGGTACATGTTATCTCTTATTATTATTTTTATTTTAGAATTTTTCAATCTACTGTTTCTGTTGTCTTTTGCAAAAGGCGCATGTTGAAAACTTCTACCTTCTTAGATTTGCAAGAAAAGTATTAGTAAAAGTCATTACTGTATTTATATATCAAAATTGTTTAGATTCAAAAGTTATTAAATTTAAAAATAAAACGGAAATCGGTATAATATAGGAAATTATTACATAAATATAGGGATAGGTAAATATTATGAATTCAGAATTTGAAAAAAAGTCCTAATACGTTTCTATCTTCTTATTTGCAGAGTATTTACCAAGATCAAAAGTCGCAGCGCTCACATGAAATCTCATCGGCCCCCTGATGCTGAGCCAATCAGAAAAAGAGAAAAAGATCTTTCGTGTTCTCCTAGTTTTGATGTATTTGTATCGAGTCCTTTTAATACTTAGCGAGAGGATAATTAGAATTATTGCACCGTAGTTATATAATAACATAGAATGAAAATCTGAGCAGGTAACAGGCAATCAAAATGAATTATTTCTTCGACAAACAAAAAATCAAAATCGCAAAGTTCCATGTTTCACGCAAAAAACTTACAAATCAAACGATGCAATCAAAACTGGAAGAGTTTTGCTACGAACCACGTTATCGCACAGATAGGAAATGTAAAAAAAGAATATTCCAGAACGTTAGGCATATGTAGTTAAATCTTAGGGTAGGTATACATCCACATATTAAACAGAGATTTATATATTTAATAAAATAGGGGTTGTGTTGCGTTACGTTGTGTAACGTTAGTGCCTTTCGACTGTCGAGTGAGACCCTACGCTTATCCCACTAACGTGGTATAAGCTTGGAGCTGTACCGATACCGATCCGGTACTCTATAGTTTGTATTTAAAAAATGCTCAGTTCATCGAGTTTCGATGATTTGCGTGAGAAATTTTGAGCAATAGATCTGAATTCAGATTAATCAAATATCAACGGCCATAACTACAAAGAAATTATACGTATTATATTGTTGACCACTTAATCGCGATACCTGTGGTTATTCCTATAATCACTAAAGATAGTTTTTAAAGAAATTTAAAAATGGGCCTCTCAACTGTATCTGCCCACTTACTCGGTGAATATTAGGGATCTTTATAACTTATCATAACCTTAGAATGTACATAAATTTGATATGTAAGTAGATGTAGATAATGTTTTGTTGGAGAATGAATGTAGTAATTTCATAATGTGCCACAATTAAATAAAGATATATCCATACTATCGCGATTAAGCAGCCATATGTAATGTAGTACGCGCCCAGAGGCGCTTGTACTGTTTACTCTGTGTTGTGATCTTTTTAAAAGTCTATTACTATGAATCTATATATAAATACTTAAATATAAATAAATATTTGTACATGTTATTGAATGTATAGGTAGTGATTACTTTTGTCGGTGCAAAGCCAGGGGAAAACTCGAGCTTTTCCATTAATGAAATGACAATCCACTATCGTTTTATTCGTACATTTATGTGTTATCGGTGTATTTTTAGTGTCTGCAAGACGTTAAACATAGGTTAAGCAGCTTATTCGTAGATATAATGAATTGATTGTTGTATGTTGACATGTTTTATAATATCCCTGTTGTATGTTTTGTAGTTTCTCATAGAAATGAGAACAGCGCTAGGTTAAGTAAAAAATAAAAAGAAAAAACAAAACAACGCTAGAGATCCACTGGCTTGCGCGAGACCGGACTGCCACCATTACGATAGCCTAGGTATCAGGTTCACCCAAGGGGTTGCACGATTATCTGGAAATATTAGCTCTGGGCGGTATACGGTTGCCTTTTGGATAATTTTGAGGGAAACATTTCGTCATAATTATTTCTGGCATATCGATATTTCGTCCAGTTCATGCACATTCCAGTAAATTAAGAACCTCCCTCTGATAACCTAACCAATATTAATCTTTGTTAATGTACCTTCGATAACATGGCGGACATGAATGTAAAAGCAAAAATAATTAAAGTTTTAGACAGTGACAAAAGAAAATTGCAACTGAAAGAATAATAATTATCATCATCATGGATACTTTTTTCATCAAAATAAGTAATACTAAAAGTTTTTACCTCATTTGGTTTTTGGCAATTTCTTTTTTAGCATAAACAAAGAAGATTTTTGAAAGTTTTTTCTGTCACTGTACTTTGGTAGCCACCTTCGAATTCTTTGCAAGTCTTTGTCAGTACATCTTCAATGAACTCCAATTTACTTACCTCCCCAAAAGGTTATGTTTCTAAAACCAGTTCTAAAATGAACTAATTCAGAAAGACCCAGGAATAAATTTCAAACGCTATGGTCTGTATTAAGACGTTCTTTATTGTCTGTTTCAGATTGTTTTTTATAATGTCAAAATCACTTTATCGGTTTTGGAAAAAACACTAAACCATCCTGCCTTAATGCTTACCGCACTTTCTTGATGTTCTCAGGGTTTTTAAATGTTAGTGCTCTTTTATAAAAAAAGCCGCACATAGACTTTCGTTTTTCTCAAAATAAGCAATAATCCGTTTGATTTGGCAGGTACATGGTGTACATGTAGTTGAGACCTATAATAGACAATTATGAGTCTCTGAACTTACAAAACAAATTTGACGTTTTTGATGAGCTAGACAATCGAATCAAGTAAGGCTTTATGAGTTATAAAGACCTTTGAAAGTATTTTAAACATGAGGTGATGGAATTCTTCAGTGAGATTCCACGTTTTCTCAGTTTTAGTTTGTGTAACTATTGTCTCTTTTTTTATTTTTTACTGTTATCAAACTATTGTGACACGGTCCAACCCAGAAACCATGATTTCATTATCGATCATTTGTATAATTCATGAGACTTTTGCAATTCTAAATAAATTAAATTTCCGACTCTTAAGATAATTATTCTGAAAACCTTTGGTCACACTATACCCTTGATTCTTTATTTATTTTGTTCTAATTGTATCTTTATGCTTCTTGGTTACTTACCTACCACTGATAAACATTTTTCTAAGAATTTTTGTGTTTTTCTGTACCCAACAAAAATCTAAACAGGCAAAATTGAAGCCTTAATGCTTTTTAAGGCTTCTTACAGTTCTATATTTTGTTTCTTGAAAACAGAGAGTAGGAAAATTTTCAAACTCTAGCTAAGTATCTTTTAGGATGTTTTGTTCATGAAAAAAAACCTTGGAGATTTGTTAGTTGCTGTATTAGTTTAAAATTAAAATTAAAATGATTTTGGATTTTATATTTTGAGAAATCTGAATATGACTTCAAAAAGTAAAAAATTCTAGTTGGATGTTTTCTTAATTTCTTCAGCAAAATTAGGAATTAGTCTGCATGAGAATGTGACTTGATGGATTTGGATTGTACTGGTAGTTTAGACCATTAGAAATAATTTTTGTTGGGGCAAAAAGATATCCAAAGTGCATCAATCTCTCTCTCTCTCTCTGCCAAACAATAGCAATTTTGGTGTCTAGTAGGATTTGCAAATCTACAATTTCTTAGTCAGAATATCTTTGATGAATATCTCAGACGCTGTAGTTCCTGAAGCTGCCTTTGGTTAAGAAATTATAAAACATCACTGTCAACATCTTGTAAATTTATGCCACAATTTGTTTTATGTCTTTTGATGCCGGTGGTAGCAATCAAGTAACATAAAACTTAAAAAAGTCTTTTGAGTATCTCGTTTTAATAAAATCATTTATGGACAAGTTCAGATTGTTTTTAAATTTTTTACGCATACATTCCTGCAAAGGTATAATTTTCTGTTTCCGTTTTGGTAATCAGGTAAATTATAAACCCCTTTCCGCGGAATGTATCTCTGAAATTAAAATGAATCTCCATGGAAAATTGCAAGTTTGCTCGAATTATCTACACGAAAGTCCAAAGACATAGCAGTCTGTACATTACCAAACCACCTGCTAATTCCGACCGTTTCTCTTATATGGCCTTTTTAAAAGCAACAAAAGAAAGTTTCTCTTTGACCTGTCTTCCACAACGTGAATTTTCTTGCATATTACTCGCTGTTTAATCTTAAACTGTCCACCCACACCACTTCATCTTGTATTCTTCATTTGACTCATTCCTTATCTCATTCCAAACCCCTAAAATGTATTAGTGAATTAAATATAACTTGCTTGTTTTACTAAATTCCTCATTTCTGGCACACCAGTAATTTCTAGCTTAAATTAAAAAACTACAATTTGTATGGAAATTCCTCGCTTATATCGTTAAAAAGAAAACTGAAGTAACTTCAGTACTAGATTTCGAAACGTTTTTGAGTTCTCGATTAATTCTTGAATATGTTCTGATTGTAGTAGAGCTGTAGAGAAGTTTGACCAGAATTCAATTTATTTTATATCAAAACGAGAAATGAGGTCTGTTTGTCACTGTCTAATTAAAAAGGATGCAGTAAGAAACGAATAGGCAAACCTTTACGGCCTAATTCATATTGTAATTATTACTTTAAAAATAATAAAAAGAAATAAATATTTAAATATATTTTAGCTAAAGATGTTTTAAATGCAGCACACATTATTGTGATAAAAATTAAAACGAAGGTCCTAAGTTCCAAAACGAATGTTTGTCCGCCGTGTTGTGTGTATAATAATTAAAGATAATAAAATAAAAACTATTGAATTATATTGTTGTGTTGTTCAAGTAAATGTAACGTTGCCCTAGAACATTTTAAGTGTGATTTAAGAACAATCATTCGCGTGAACACAATAACCTGCATTAATAATTATTATTATATATATATTGCTGTGGTCTTTCAACATTAAAATACCTGATCGCCCAGCGTTGTTCGTAGTAGAGGCGAATTGCTGCTCCTAAAACGCAGTTTAGCGCTTCTTAGCTAAAAGTTGTGGGTTGGTTTCAGCTTGGTTTTTATTGACTTAATACAAGCAAAAAAAAGTTGTTATTTGTATGGATGTGTGCCTGTACCGTTTCATTTGTGCCAAGATTTCGATATCACATTAAAACTAAGCTGAGCTTAGTCTTGTCATGTAAAATATTTAGCGTAATTTATGCTTGTACATTTGTACATAATGGCTATAGTGTATTTGCCTGTTCTTTCTAGTAGAAGTATTTGAAAATAACCACATGTGTAACTCATTATGTTATTATGTAGTTACTTTTGAATACTTTCATTTGAATAGTGTGAAGTTTTCATAGGTTTGCCAAAATAATTTTAACCCCGTCGCATCGCCATGCATTATTAGTCAAGGGGACGTGTAGTATGCAATAAACTATAAATAGTAAAGTGTTCTTTGTGCAACACAATATTATCTATTTCCATTTTCAAATTACTGGCCATTCCTGCATGACTCGCATAGTTATTCACTATAAGATCATAAAAGGTTTCACACAATTCCGATTTAAAATCTTTACATTAAAATAAATAAAGTGAATAAATTAACAAATCAATTTTCCTTCAGACGTACCACTTTGATTTTTTAAATTAATAACAATTTATATGAAATTATAGTGACTAATAGTGTATTTCTGAGGCTCACTTTTGCTTTTTTAGAGAAACTAAATTTAATTTGCAAATAAATGCGCCGTTCCCTTTAGATACACCCTGTACCTGAGCGTTAACACTCATTCTCATTACTATGATTACTTTTACTTGTTACTAACACTTATAAGAATCCTTTTAACTGTAGAAATATTTATTTAAAAATGATTTTCTTTTCTTTTTGAGAATAAAAAAATGCGTGTAAAATATTCCCTATTTATATAAGGTTATATTTATTCGAGTATAGTATTTTACATTTATAATATATTGTCTCAAAATGTTGTGCTCATTTTATATCTATGAAAATCCAATGTCAATACTTATAGCTCAAACTTTTATATTTTTTTGAGTCCAAATAAAAACAATCTGTAGGTTTAATAACCATGTGTTTTTCATGGCACGAGTGTGTTCAACACTTCCATTTTAATTTTCGTGCAGTTAACAAGCCCTCCCATTAAGAGAAAAAATAACAATATCCTTTTAAAAACATAACTGAAAGACACTAAATATTTATAAAGCAAACGCGACAATCCCTTCCTGTAAGTAAAAGTGATGTTAACTGCAAGAAAATTAATGAATAACGTGTTGTTAAAATTTAGGAAATATGTATATACGTTTGTAATAATTGTACTCTCTAGTTTCATATTTTGTGTTATAAATGATTGTTTTGTTTGACTATTTAAAAAAAAATATTTGTTGTTAAATTCTGTCCAAAGATTTCCAAACGTATGTTTAAAAATAAAGTGTATATGTATATACTTGTATTATTGTATGCACAATAAAAATGGCGTTGTACTTATCTTTCTCTCTCTCTCTCTCTCTCGCTCTCTGTTTTGCTGTTTGTGGGGTAGGTGATCAAGATATTTTTTGAAACAAATCCGATCCAGTATTAACAAATTATTACAGTTATACTGTATATATCGTGTATATATATATATATATATATTGGTGGAGTGTATCAAGTGACTATCGAAATAGATACTCAACATTCGTTGTGACTTCCATTTTTACGTTGTCACTTCCGAAATCGGAAGTCAGTACGTTTCGCCTTGTTTTTAGCATATTTGGGTACTAGGGGGCACCAAACGCCTAGATCCGAAAAAATGTATGGAAGTGACTTCGTATTGGGAGTATCTTTTGAGTTTGGCACTTAGTTCAGGTATATGCCGCTGGCGCCACCGTCGCTTTTTGTACTTTACGTAACTACCCCTTAGTGACTTCCGATATGTGTACTATTCGTTCTGACGTCCGAAATGTGGCAACGCTGACTGCCAGTCCTTGCCTTTGAATGGGTGCGTTTAGTGAATAAGGCAGATAGTCGGCGGTCTATTATGCTTATTCTGCTTTTTTGTTAGCACCACCTAATTCTCTGAACTATAATGTGCAGTAATGAAAATCGCTGCTGATTTTTTTTAATAATTTAATCAGATTAGTAAATAACCCATGCCCAATTTAAAAGTCTTTATTAATTTCAATTTAAGATTTACCATATTTCATTTTTAAATTTTAGAATTTTTATTAAACTTCTTTTTCAAGTACAAGTATACATGAAAAAGGGGAAAATTCCACAGTGTATAAATAATTGTTCATGTATTATTAACTAAGTTTCCAATTTTAAGTTGATGAATAAATAACTATTAAGTAGCCACTTTATAGAAGAAACAATTGATATGAGTATGGAAATTTAAAAAAATCAAAAGCTTGGAGAGTGGTAGAACTCTGTATATAGGAATAAAAATGTCAGGTTTAATTTTGCGTATTTAAATTTTGAAATAAATAAAACC
>VTPC01003248.1:0-17856 GCA_011009095.1 Ignelater luminosus
CTGAGCCATGAGGAAATTGGTAAAGCTCCGATGAGCAAATAATCTCCAGCGGAGAAAAACACTTCTCTTTATGCCCTACGGGTGGGTTCCGGGACACGGAGGTTTTCCTTCCGTACGGGGTCTAGGCGACGGAATTTGGAGCTGTTATTTATTTTAGACTACCCTCTTAATTCTTCGTAGAGGTGCAGGGAGTTAAAAAATGACATCAGTTTTAACGTGCGATCACCCCCTTTGTGCCCATTTAACGTTTTGTACAATCCCTCTGTATTTAACAAAATCGTCGTGGGCGATTCCGTTGCGCATATGCGCCGCGTGGTGTCGTTCGAAAGCTAATCGTTTTTCCCACAACGCTGTAGTAAAGGGACAATTATTTGTCACTGTCTGCTTGTAGTGCATCCAACAATGCTGATGGGTACCAATCAGAAAAACACAAAAACACGTATTTCTTTTGAGTGATCAAAGCACATGAGCTGACATTAACGAGAGCTGGCGAGGTTGGTAATATACATCCTTGGTAATTTGGTAATATAGTAACACACGTCAACAGGCTTTGCCGAGTTGTAGTTATGAATTTTTAACCAAATCAGGTAGGTCAAATAAAATAAAAATTAATTTCTTGGAAATCAACATGATTGCTTTGATTTCGATGTGAGTCTAACGAACTGTTCTGTCGATTGAACCTAACAATTCAAAACTAGCATTAGGAAACTCGACGACCATTAACTCTGGCATTTAGAAAGTTCTGCGAATCTTACATTATATCGAGAAACATAAAAATGAAAGAGGACTGTTTGTTAAGCTCTTTAGAGAAATTGGAAAACTGTGGACTTTGAAATTTCAAAAGCTGTTTAGAGAAACAGACGAGCTTTTTGAAGAGGCACGGCGGTAGTCGACTGCTTGGGTAGTCTCTAGAAATTATGCATTTCTTTTCCTATTGACATCAGAACAAAACTGGTTTGTTTCTATACTTGGAACGGAACAGTTCCATCATATTGATACGATCTCAGCAGGCTTTCTTCGTTATTTTGTCAGTTTAAAGTTCTTGCAGGATCGGAGCGTCTCGGGCTGGATTTGTACAGGTGGACGTAGTATTGCCGGTATATTGATTGAGTAAGAATGCCTCTTACAGGTCGATGGATGCTTCTCCGCATTATAAATATCTTTGTAAATTTTTTCATACTGTTTTACCGCCCTTATCCAATTGGTGAAAGTCGTATAATCAGTATATGTGGGTAACAGATTGTGATGTAGCCAGTATATTTCTTGGACTTCAGGTAGGCTACCGCTACGGTGCATTAGAAATCACGTAGTAGGTAGTTTGTCACGAATTCATTCTTTGCTTGGATCCGTTGACTAATTTGGGCCTTTTACCTAGTAAGTAGAAGTTTTCGAAGTTACTCTTAAAGTATTTCCACGTCTTCCATCGTTTGTACTTGTTGCCATACCAATATAGTGCATTCTCAGTGAACATCTCGGTAAGTACGCCTCCTTCCAAAAAGGTAATTGGGTTGGTTTTGTTATCGAACTTGACATTCCACTCTGAGAGGGAGGAAAAGTTGATGTACAAATTTGTTGCAATGACGGTATAAGTTTGGGAAGGATAGATAACTGGCTAACCTTTTCTAAATAGATTAAATTTCTTTATCTCATCAATTATTTTTTCTTTTCTAATTGATTCACCCTACGTAGATGTCAATTGCTTTTAGTTGGGCAATTGGTTCATCATCGAAAGAACTTGTACCTTTAAATAATGGGTCTAGATGACTGCAGTGGGAACATGGTACTCCAGTGTCTTTTTAAAGGTGTCAGCACTGCTAGGGTTTGAAATGCGTGCGAAGTGTAGCAAAAACAGCAAAACAAGTTGGTGAATATTCTGACAAAGTTGGCAGCTGCTAATCCTTTCATTTTATCAAAACCAAGCCTATCTGCTTCTATTCTCGTACCAAAGGTCAAACCGGGAAGAAATTCGATTCAACTCCTATTCTGAAATCTTAATTTTACTAGGAATAACTGCACTGCACCATTAAGCAAAAAGGCGTTAAAAAGCTATATTAAGAGAATGCGGAAGGAAAATGTTTCGGAGTCGCGAAAAAGGCACGTTGAAGCAAGACAAAATATCAGGAAACAAATCTAATTGTGATTAAACAAAATTAGAGCAAAAGAATGGTTGAGAGTAATAAGGTACAGAGATAGAAAGTTACTCATAAATGAAGACAGACGAGACGAGACGAGACGAGACGAGACGAGACGAGACGAGACGAGACGCAACGCGACGCGACGCGACAAGACACGAGAGTGTGGTGAAACGGCAGGACAGGGTACAATTGAAGAAAAGTAACAAAACGGAATTCGTTGTGGTTAGCTTTGCATTCCAGCATATAGGTTCATACCAGTTTTGGTGGCGTGGCGTAGAACACATTGTTATGTTATGTTATCTATGTTTTGCTTTAGAATCTTTTGTAGCTACAGCTTCGTCTTGTTTCTCTTTTGAGAGTTCCTCTTCTGAGTTATTGGAAAGTATCTTCTTTGTTTACTCACATATTGCCCATGCAATTATTTTCTGTTTCCATCTTGTTTCTATTTTATCTTTCAGCTTATTGTTTACTTAACTACTGTTCCTTCGATATTTTCTGTTATTTCTAACATTAAATCTTCTATTATCTGCTCAGTTTTTTTGTATTGATCTTGAATATTGGATTTTTTGGTATTCGTTTATTATTTATTTTAGAAACTTATCGTCTTTTCCCTTTTGCACGTATGTATAACTACTACTTCGATTTTTAATAGGTGTCGTCCATCTTTGTTTCTTTGTACGTCAGCCCTTGTATGGTGCAATTTTTCCATTGTCAGTATTTTTCTGGTTGTTCGCTCTATGCGTTTCATTTCTGATTCCTTCCAATAAAAGATACTACAGCTGTAGGTTAGGTATCAATACCGCCAAGCTACCGGTTACCAAGAATTTGTTTCTTCCTGTCAATTCGCTATTTATTATTGCTATTACTCTTGTGTTTTGTTACATTGTGTTTCTTATTCTCTTCTTTTAATTCGTCAGCTTCTTCTGTGCCTAAGTACCTGTTCTAATTCTTTAATTGTTTTCTCAATATCTATTTCAACACTAGGCGTCTGTGTTACTTCACCGTCGATTTGCTCTTTTTCTCTATTTAGTTTTTGATAGCTTTTTTTACAAATTCTACAATGATCTCGTTGACCTTATATAGTTGCAGGACTTGTAGCAACAAGTTGCACACTATCAAAAGCCTTGCAATAATCTATCCAGTGATTTTTCTTAGCTTTACAGTCTTCTGCTGTGGTCTTGCTGGGTAGTAAGTGATCTTTGCGACCTCGGGTTCCTGTCGCAATTCCTTTTTGCTCTTCTGGATAGACATTGCTTTTCCAAGATGTTCGTAGATTGGTGATGTTTTTGTATGTAGCAATTAAACATGTTATGGAACAAAAATTTTCAGAACATTCCGTATTCGCATTCTTCGGAATTAAGTATGCATTGCCTGGGGTTAATTTCGACCAGAAATTAGGAATTCTACCTGTCAGCGGCTTTTTTGTGCGTATCTGTTGTCGATATTTTACCAAGGACTCCTTTTCTGGTAATTTCGCAATAGGTGCCTGATTATCATTATATAATCTCTTTATATCCTCATTAAAGCTGATATTTAGTAGATAAAGTTTCTGCTTATCGCTGTACCTTTTCAATCTACATGCTTTTGCTTGCAATCTTTGTTTAAGCATTTCTTAACCCTTTTTTTGCCAATTTCTACTATCAAGAGTTAATATCCATTGTCACTTTCTGATTTGTTTTTGTATAAATTTAGATCGTCCAGATCTAAGGTATTTAGGAACTGTGATCTGTTTTGTTCGTTTTTGATTAATCTATATGCTTGTATGTCAGCTCGTGTTTTATTAATTTCTACTGGCGTTAGTTTATTTTATTTTTCAATATACCTTCTTTGATTTACTAGCGTGTCGGGATTGATATTTATTCGAACATTAGGGTTTCTTTTTCTCCAAATGTCATAGTTCTTTTTCTATTAGTCTATACTTTTCTTTTTGGCTTGGATAGGTTCGGTAAATCGATCAGAGTGAGTTTCCGCTTTTTGATCACGACTTATTTCATCACCTATAGGGGTGTTGTTGGCAATTGCTTCTTAGGATTTATCCCAACGGGGAACTTATTTTTTCGCTTTCTCACTGCTCGCTGCTTAAAACGTTCGTGGGAGCCAGGACCAGTTCCAGCACCTTATTATACCTCACTTTAGGAGTTGATCCTTTTGGGGCGCTTCTTATGATGCCAGGCAGGATATGCCTTGTTGCTATTGTTCTTCGTAATCCACACAAGGCTTATTATTATTATTAGTATTACTAAAACCTTATAAAACTGATTATTAATTGAGGGAAGATACAATATCAGATATCAACAGCTAATTTTTTACTTTCTCGAAATGCATTTTTTTGTATTTACTGGTGGCTTTAATCATCAAACTGTATTAATAAGACCATCATATTAATAAAGTTTCTTGTAATCTGTTACATAACCAAAAGTTAACATAATCATCCAACCAATTTTTAAGTAAACACCCAAGACTTCAGAATTTAATTTATTAATAAGAGAGCCTTTTTTTTATTTTATTAAAAATACTAAATTGGTTTACATACAATAAGAGGGAAAACATGCATATTATTAAAAAAATCTAGGAACCAAACAAATTCCCGTTTTGCTAATTTCCTTGCTGTTCACTGTAGGACAGTACAGAATTCAGTTTCTAAGGAATTAAAAAATTAATTCATTGCAAATAAGTGTGAGCAAATAAAATTCAGTGAGTAGTAATCATTACTGACTAAAAAATATTTTAAATTTTCCATTTGTTTCTTATAATTAAAGATTTTTAGAGAAATTCCTGTTTAAACATTTTAATTTCTTTCCTCAATGAAAGATCTTAATTATGTGAGAACGTAACAGTGATGTATGGCTGGTTGTATACAGTCACCTCTACAATTATTAATTTTCACGAATTGCATTATATTAACCTGAGGAGTATAAACATTCAAAAATAAACAATCTTCCTGTCCACCCACTTCTTCATATTTAAATATATGTCTTTGGTAGCACTGCGGAGGCTCTTCTGTGGCATTTAAAACGTCATCCCATGGCGTCGCAGGCTCCGGCGCCTTCAGATCAATTATTTAGTTAAGTGCGTTACTTACCGTGCTCATGTTTTACTTATACTTGCTTTGAATCTTAATTTTCCCACTGGAGGCTTCGCATAAGGAATTCCTTGGAAGCTGAAGAATCTTATACCCTTGCGACTGTAACCTACACGTCCTTCTAGTACACCATCATGTAATATCACTGTTGGTTGACTATTCATGATTAAATTTTCTTTAAATTTAGTGTTTAAAACAACTTCAAAGGAACTAACTGTAAATTTTAATAATTCAAGATTTAACTGTCAATAATTTTGATGACAAACTATTGAATTTTTTAAGTAGGCCTGATTAATTAGAATGTTAAAAAAATTCTTGTTCTGGACTAACATTATTTAAGGACATAAAAGATTTACTTTCTAACCATCAACAAGTTTTTACAAAAAGAATTGCACAAAGATAAAGCAAGGTCCTATATCGCAAAATATAAACTAAATAGTTCGTTTAAATTCTTTCGTTTTCTATATTAGTCTACAGAGCAAATATTTCGAGGCCGTTTCTTGAAATAGGGGTCATCTTTATCAAGGAGTTTTTTTTCATAACAATAAACTTCAACTGAACAATCTACCGTAAGGAGCCCATTATCTAATTTCGTCAATTACTCAAAGATAGTGTGCTTTACAAACTTTTCTCTTTCAAATAGTCTTGTATTGGATCCGACAACTGATATTATATCTGCAGTAGGTTGCTATAGAAAAAAATTGTTATTTGCAATCCTACTGATAATCTTACTGATTTGCAGAATGGAAAAGTTTCCGATTAATCAATCTGTCTTTGTATTTTTACAAATTATTTATTACAATTATTTACAAAAGGTGTTATGCTAAGTTTTCGATCAAAATAATGAGACTGTAACAATTAACTCACACTTACATTGTGAAGCGACCTTAGAACAACACCACGGTCAGTGCGTTAGAAAAATGAACCATAATGACACTTCAATAGAAAATGATATCGGTTAACTTGAATTTTCCATTTTTGCTTCTAGTGATGTGTTTAGTGGACATACTTCTACAAACTAAGCAAATCTTAATCTGTTATTAATTTATTTATTTTTAATCCGTTTATTATAAATATTTCCTTAGAGATTATCCGTTTCGCGATATGTCTGATGAGTCACCCTCTCAAGTTTCTTTCTCAGTACGTTGTTACTGTTGAACCGTTGCATAATCCCATCTTAATCATACCACCTATACATTTAAGTTTCGCACTCTACTTTGATGGAAGGGTAAAAAAGTCTGGTCGTCACTCCATTTGGATTTGTCTGCTGCCATACCGAGGTTCGAGATTTTCCAATCGCAGGCTGTTGTTCACTCCATCAGTTGGCCCTTCTGTGCTTTTTTGTAAATGTCAACACAATCCCATAGGTTGGGACCCTCATCGCAGGCCGCTACCATGCTACCACCAGGAGTTCCAACATTACCACAACGATCAGAAACCTCTTCGACCGGCCGACACGACGATCATACTGCCAGTAGCGCAAAGTGCGGGAGTTTTTCATTCTGAAGGAACTGTTCTTTACCAAGAGCAACCATCATCAGTATTCAGTAAAACACTAACCAACAAACCAGTATCAATAAATCCACCAATCTCTGCCAACCAAACCATCAAAATTCAAAATTCAGCATTTACAGTATACTGGTAACTCCATTACAAGACAGCTCCATCTTCATTCTACGTCCATGGCCAACCCACAATCAGCCTTTTCTACTCATTCAACAACTTGAACACGTTTAACGCCCCCATTTTCTTTTTCATCTTCAAGAGGCCGCTTCGCATCGTCGTCACCAACTCGACTTTTACTCACTAAAATCATCGCCTTCAAAGCATTTAGTGTCTCGTTTCAGTTTCTGAAAACTCTCAGAATTTTACTTTTATGTAACATCAACGTTAATTTCTACCCACCAACCCAACCATCTCGCTGAAAAAGAGCGAAATAATGCTCTTAAGCGTGAGTAACGTTATTAGCAGTGAAACTCGTTTTTCTACAGCTTCTCTTTGATCTGCCGTTATTTGAAGGTTTAGGATCCCTTCAATTGCAGGTTGTCTATCACTTTAAGCAGGTCTTGAAGCATCCATCGAAAGTTTAGAATCCCTAAGCTAGCACAACGCTTTCTAATTCACCTTCACAATCAGCCGGTCCCCTATGTTTGCGGGGTACACTTTCGATTGTAATTCAATTTCCTATTCCGCTCTGGTTAGCTTGCTGTGTTTGGAGAGTTGCACAGGCTTGATATATGACGACTAGAGGAATTACCTAGTTAGTCGACGCCGGCACTGATTCTGAAAAAAAACTGCTTTTTTACTCACAGATTACTTAACCAAACAACTGCATCATCAATGTTCCTTCCGCCATTAATTTCTTTCAACAACAATAGCAAAACAAACCATCAACGACGCACCTTTCACCAATACTAATTTCATCTACAGTTCAACAATCATTGAGCACTACCAGTATTGATAACATTGTCATTTCATCTCTAACTGTATTTCTTGCATTAATTGTATTATCTTGAAAGGCCCCATCACTGAGTTGTCTCTGTTGTCGCAGCCATCTTTATCATGCCAACAAGCAGCGAGCTAGGTATCACTACAATAAAGATGATGATTCGTACTGTTGCCGATATTGAACCGACTGATTTCCATCGTTGCACATACGGGGGGGCATCCAAGTACATCCCCATACCAATAGCATCTACACTACCGTTGTAGAATCGTTTCTAATCGTAAGCTCCTTAACCTGCCCTAATACCACTCCCTTATGGTTTTGGCTAGTTTTTCTTGTCTTGTCCTAGTATCGTCTTTATCTCGTCTTTGCCTCGTATTTGGTCCGTCTTTGTCTCGGTTTTGCTTTATTCTTCCCTTAATCATGTTTCATCCTTGTCTCATTCTTGTGTCGTTTTTCTCTTATCCTTTTACCGTCCTGGTCTTGTCTTTGCTCTCGCTTTAGCTAGTTTTTCTTGTCTTGTCCTTGTCTCATTTTTGGCTTGTCCTTGACTGGTTTTTTTTTCATCGTTGTCTCGTTGTTGTCTTGTCTTTCTTTCGTCTCTGGCTCATCGTTGTCTTGTTTTTTCTCGTCCTTGTCTCGTTCTTATCTCTTCCCTGCCTCATCTTTGTTTTGCCTTTTATTGTCTTTGTCTCGTCTTTTCGCGTCTTTGTTTTGTCTTTGTCTCATCTTTGTCTCGTGTCTGTTTCGTATTTGCCTTCTTCTTGCTTCATTCTTTCCTTGACCATGTCTCATTTCTGTCTCGTCTTTGTGTCGTTCTTCTCTTATCGCCCTGTTTTCGTTCTTGTTCTTGCTTTTGCTAGTTTTTCTTGTCTTGTCCTTGTCTCATCCTTGGCTTGTCCTTGCCTGGTTCTTTTTAATCGTTGTCTCGTCGTTGTCTTGTCTTTCTCTCGTCCCTGGCTCATCTTTGTTTCGTTTTTTTGTCCTTGTCTCGTTCTTATCTCTTCCCTGCCTCATCTTTGTTTTGCCTTCTCTTGTCTTTGTCTCATCTATTCGCGTCTTTGCCTCGTTCTTGCTTCATTCTTCCCTTTACCATGTCTCATTTCTGTCTCGTCTGTGTGTCATTCTTCTCTTATTGCCCTGTTTTCGCCCTTGCTCTTGATTTTGCTAGCTTTTCTTGTCTTGTCCTTGTCTCATCCTTGGCTTGTCCTTGCCTGGTTTTTTCTAATCCTTGTCTCGTTCGTGTCTTGTCCTTTTCCTGTGCCTGTCTCATCTTGGTCTCGTCCCTTTCTCGTCCATGTCTCATCCTTGTCTCGTTCTTATCTCATCCCTGTCTCATCTTCGCCTCGTCTCGTCTCGTCTTTGTCTTGTCTTCGTCCCGTTTTTGTCTCGTCTTTGTCGTGCTTTCCTTTCGTCTTTGTCTCATCTTCGCCTCATCATCGTCTCATCTTCGTCGCGTCTCTCTCTCGTCTTTACCTCGTTTTTGTCTCGTTTTTGTTTCGTCTTTATCTCGTCTTCACTTCGTCTTATAATCGTCTTGTCTTCGCTGTATAATCGCCTTGTCCTCTTCTTATAAGAGTACTGTTCTTGTCTTGTCTTTAGTCACTTGAACCAGTCTTGTCGATGCATAATTCCAACAGCAAAACTCTATTATCACTCTCAACAAGAGAAGTTTGAGTTTAAAGCAATTTTGACCCTTATCATAGATATTAGTTACCTCTTGGTTTTAATTAAAATCTTGACTTAAGGTTTTAGTTGAATCGTTTCCGATTGATTTTCGGTTTTGATATTGGATGTGCTTTGCTTTTGAAATATGTAAGTTTAAGCGTAGCTGATAGACGAAACTACTGTAATGCCCATATACAACATTGTAAATATTTAGATATGACAATTTGTCTCCATTTACAACTTCCATTAAATTTAACTAATTTCACTAAACCCATCAATTGCAGATTAGTGTTTCATGTATTCTGCAGCACAAACTTATTGACAAACTCTAATTTTCTTTATGTCTACTAAGGTATTGATGGAAAACAGTTAGATGTCTCGGCAGATGTTATACTATGTCAACTACATAAAAGTTATATTCTGTGAAGAATATTCCTCTTGCTGTTATGGTTTTTTCTACTTTAATCGGATGTAATATTCTGATGTGATGAACAAAATGTGCGAATGTGTGCGTGACTTAATACCGTTAAGTATATCTCCCCTACAGCAATCTCACTAATAATAAAACAAACTTTGCTAATAAAATTGTTAGTAATAAGAGCTTTATAAACAAGAACAGAGTATTAATGCATCATAAATATTGCTAGAACGTGCGTATTATACTCGAAAACTTTTTGCTCTAGGGAAATACTTTGCTATTTTCGAGTGTTAAAAATAACAACGAAGAGAGAATTAGAAAATTATACGGAGCAGCTTTATTTTAATAAATAATTGCCTCTTTAATGCGAACCAATTTTGGAAAGAAGTTCACGAAATGTGTTCGACACATTTTGTTTCAAATTTTTTCGTTAAATATCTGTGAACACGCAATACAGAGTATTAACACCTGGTGTTTGTTTTTAAGGGGGTATCGTTAACGAAAAACAGGAAAAACATTTTAAATTTTTGTAAGTTTAAACGAGTTGCACTATAAAACAGGGATTCTTAAAACATAAATTCTTACAATAATTTTATCAGCCAACACTCGTTAATAATTTATACTTTAGAGGATCATTTTAATTAAAAGTTCTTTATAACCTTTAAGACAAAGAACCGAAAATACTTTCTGCTTGTGAAGAACATCGTTAAGATGAACAACATTCTTTGTGCATATAAAAGCAAAGCCTGAGATTCCGTTTCTCTCACACGTTATTTTTTAATTACTTACTACCTCTCGCGCAAATCGAATCCGCTAAGAACTCTTTTGAGTTTTTGCACGCGAAAATAATAACACCACTCGGTCGCAATTGCTTTTTTATCAAAGCTGTTAAAAATTTTTATGAATCTTGCCAAGCGTCGCCCGCCGTAAAATTATAAAATTGTTCGGAGTTTCCGCGTCGTTCTAAAACTTTAAAGATACAACACGAAACATTGATGATTTTTATAGAATTCGTTTTAAAAACGAAAAAGGATAAAAAAAGGGGAAGAATTCGTTTGCATGCTGATAGTTTCCAGAAGACGTATATTTAAAAGACAGTCACCATTTCATTTTACACTTTGTATTCAAAGGAAACCCGGAAAGCGCGAAAGTCTGAAACAAGACTTGAAACAATCTCCCCATTATCATAATACATCGAGGTTCAGGCAAACTTGTAACTTTATACTGAAAGAGGCTGCATCCTATTCTAGATTGCTTCGCAACTTTGATTTATATTTCATTGTCTTTACTAGAGTTCCAAAGTCTGAAAACACTAAAATGTTTATAAATTGTTTTCTTCTTTAGGAATGTATAAATTTTCTTTAAATAGGTATACTTTACAAGGAAACTATCCGTTTGTAGACGGCGGCAATTTAAATTCAAATTAACGCGCAGTTGAAAGTAAGAATTTCATGTAAAATGTATGCGATAAATGACGTTGAAATGCTTTGATGCTGTGGATGTAACAAACACATGTAGCTTCAAAACTGATATTTAGCACTTGGGATCATCTTTGTAATTTTACTTCTAGGTACACAGGAATATAATCATCAAAATGTCTGTATTTTGAGGTTAAGTTTTTCTTTTAGAAGAGTTGAATCGAGTTTTGAATGTTTCAGTTTTAATTCAATTTGTGATTGCTATTAGATTATACTTGTCCATCTATTCCGAGAAAGCAATACAGATTAATTTGAACAAAATACAACATCAAATCTTCTATGTCTCTGAACTCTGTTTTTGATACCCAGAAACACCTAAGGTAGCTGTTTTACTCGTGTTAAGTTTCACAAAGAATTCAATTCAAGCGACTATACACAGTCCATTTATTGATACTACTATAAAATATTTGGGAAAAATTGAAAAAGTTCAGATAACTGTCATTAATCAACTGCAGATTGAAGCATCGCATGTTACAATTATTTGATTAGGTATGTTGTTAACTGACAAAAAAATAAGTTTAGACAAACTATTGGTAAAGGAAAGAATAAATGGAAATCCATATAGAGGCACAATAATTGAATGAAGTTAAGAAAAGACACAGATTTATGATTCACTGATTAGAAAGAGCTAGAATCTTGCATTCATGAATGTTTTTCCAAAGTTTGTTAAAGTCACTGATATCAGGTGAGAGACTTTAATTTTTGCTTAGGGAAGACCCCGCTAGCTTAGTTGGAAAAGTATCGATACAAATTATCGAAGACGTGGGTTCAAATTCCAATGTCTTTCTGTAGAATTTATTTGGACTACCTTGGGCTGAAGGTTATCGTTTAAAAAAATTTTAAAAAATAAAAAATGCTTTCCATTAAGTTAATACGTTCTAAATCTATACTTGCATCCTTGTTATTTGAGTCTCAAATTTAGTGTTTCGGTCAATTCAACAAAATCAACTAAATCGGCAATGTGATGAGATGGCTGAGATGGTGCACCAAAGCATCTGCATTACGCATTATTAAAACAACTTTTCTGGTTCTATAATGTTTACTTTGTTCAATTGACCTACTGCTTCAAACTAATTTCCAAAGTCCTTTCCACATTGAGGACATGTTGAATCTTCTTTTATTAGTATTAGCATTAGGTGGCTTCCTAGAGTGCAGTGGTCTGTCAGGACCTCAACTAGTAGACCTAGACCTAACGAGAGTCACTGCTTGGGTTCGTCTGCTTTCTCTTTGCTATTGACTAGCCTGTTTTATTGGCCTCTGCAAATTCCTGGACAAGAAAATTTAATACCATCAATATGATGGCGTATATACTATTGCACGGAGTTCATTGCTTTTTCACACCTTAATTTGCAGATACAAATACACTCTCACCAGAGGACTGCTTGCCATTCATATGTCATCTGTAAGAAATAGCAAATCCCTTTGCAAATCAACTTGTTTGCTTTTCCGCAGTTTCTTGGGATTGCTAGAGGGCACAATATTAGCCTGTTCTCCTCTTTAATTACCCCGTAGGTGGACAAAGGTACTTTCTCTTTTATTAATTAGGCTATCTGAAATGTCGTTACTCAAGATGAACCTTCATAAACTCCTTTTTGAGTGCGGTTGTAGGTGTTTGTTGTCTTGACTACTCCAGGTTAATCGTTAGGTTAGCCAGTCTTCTAGAAATTTTAAAACTTTTCTTACATTTCCGAAGAGAGCGTTAAAGCTTACCCGTGTTGCATATTTCTCATGTGATTAGGAAGGCTATCGTTAGATAGAGTTGCATACGAGAAATGTTGAAATGACATTTTTTAAATTTAAATATTGCGTTTTTTGTAAGAATCTGGGAAGAACAGTGGCTCATTGAATCCCTTTCTGATTCTATTATTCTATCATTTACATGACTTATTACGCAGTGGCACATTTATTACAGGTCAACACACTTAGAGGACACAAACTTGGTGCTCTTGGTATAAAAGTTAAAAATCATTTGCTCTCTTAAGCTTTTTTGCTGTTAATTAAGAGAATGCCATCAGTCTTAGATGGATTGTCTGAGATGCCATGCACGTTCATCGTCTTGTGATAAGTTTTATTCTATTGCTTGCAACTTCAACGTTTAACAAGCAACCGGCAACTAGCAACAGCCCGTCATTTACTTATGCTTGTATGTAAGAAACATAAGTGGGATAACAACAAGTTAGCTATCCTGAAGACATCTTCCTTATACCCAGGTTCCTATCTGGTAGTCTCTTAAAATAGCCTTAAAGTTTTGTTCTGCTAATACCTAATACTTCAAACAGCTGACTAATGTAAAACTTGCTCGCCTGGTTTTCACCTTATTAAAAGCTCTATAACAATAGATGTTTTTACGTCATGCATTATGATTCTTGTGAAAGGAATGTCTAAGTAGAGCACCTTCCATGCAGGTACGTATCAACGATTTTTCCTAAAAATTTAAAAAGGAGAGACGTTAGACTGATGGACCTTCCCAGCCAGGTGGCGATTTACTGTGTTTTTCTTGTTCATGCCTTCTCTAACTTTAGTATCAATCTTTCTGGCTATCTTGTTCCTATGTTTTAAGATTTTATCAGCTTAGCAGAGTGACACGGTATTCAAGTTGTTACAGTATTTCTACCAGCTGATTCTCTTGCTGCGTTATAATACCTTTCCAGAATTCTTTCTCGTAGTACTAGCCTTGATAACTTCGATGGGTTTTCCGCATAGATCAGTTCCACTATGAAACTGTTGCTTTTTCTAGTTCTTTCTTAGAAGAGGAGAGAGATGAAAAAAGAAATTTGATTTCATTTTGGTGCACACTACTTTAATTGGTATTTTATCTTATCAGTTACTTCTATCTGTTTTAAGTACAATTACGTATTTTCTCAATGTTGTTCTGACACAACACAGTAATATAACAGGTAGAGGGCTACAGAACAAATAGTAAAATTTTGTTTTTAAGAAAGTCGAGTGATTTTTGTGGTCCATTTGGTGCTGTTGCACCAGTAGGTTGATGAGAGTCCCTATGGTTTATGGATTTAGCAGGTATCTTGCAGGTTGGGGCACAGATTACTCAATTGGACCGGACATTGTCATGCTATTTTCTTCTATTAACTATTGGTCTCATACAGATCATTTTCTTGACACTTTATGGAGCAAGATCTTTTTTCGTTCGAAGAAAATCTGCTGAGCACTAATTGATACCAGGTTTCAATATCGGGAATGTTGACTTCACAGGATCAATCCGTTCTTTTGTCGGTGCGTGTGCTGGAGTGAACAGAGCTTCCATGATTTTCCGTTATAGTTCCGCGTAGTGGTCCCTCCCGATCCTTACCGGTGTTATGCAGCGGCCCATGTCAGGCACGTCCGCCTCCCCGGAGATTTCACCCCTGGTGGCGTGACCTGTTGCAGCTACTTCTGGCAACCTTTGTCTTCGTTCTTTTCCACCTGCGTACGTCGTTGCCTAGGGGGAGAGGCGCCGGTGTTCACTTCCGAAAGCATTTTGGGCCGCGGCGTCAGTAAATTTGCGGCCCCGAAGTATCCTTTGAGCCTAACGGTCGCTACCAAACTCACCCCCTCCTCCGCGCGAGTAGAGGTGTGGTTGTGAAAACCATTGGTATGCCGCATCACCACCAATTATCGCGAGTTTCAAACTCTCCTACTGTGCACGTTGTCCACTTCTTCACCAATACCGTCACCATCACAATATCAACATCACCTGCGAGAGCCAATGGATATCTAACCGTATCCATTTCCCCTGTCGCGGGGCTCAGCATAGCCTTCAACCATCAACTTCAATCGGCAAGACATTAGCTTCGCAGAAGGTGGGCACTTAACAACAGTCAAATTAGTTTACATCAGGCCGTAATAGTTTTCACTTTGCTTTTACGTCACAATGGGCAAAGCCAACGAGCCGAGAACGCCAAACAACATCCACCGACGCGCCACTCAACCACCGCAGCCTCCGCTAGTAATCGACGCTCTTTTTGCAACATCATTTAGCTCTTGAACGAGAATTTCATCCAATCCCCGCTCACTAAGGACCGCCCACCATCATCTACTTTAGTTACGAATTCCAATTGCCGCCGCCCACAACAATACTTCAGAAAAGCCAACCCGGACGCCGCCGCCGGCTTAACATCTATGCTGCTAACGGCTCTTCTGGCGCCACTTCAACTCCAGGATTCACCATTCCATCGCCAGGTCTGGTGCCAATGAACGCAAACAAGGCACGTCTTCTGCCTCTCAACTATCCGACCTCATCCATCAGGCTGAAGAAGCGCCCTGGCGCTTAAAACTGACGATGAACTCGACTCTTTTCATTTGTTACCAGGGCGCTAGCTTATGGTAGGAACTCAAAGTCCTGACGGGACAGAAAGCTACCCAGGAATGCCATTCTACCCCAAACGATGGCATAATAGCCGACCCCCAGCACTAACCGCTAGATGACCCCCTGATGTTCGCTTAGATCCAGACATCATCCTCCGCCTTGACGTTTTACCACCGGATGGTCTGCTTACCGAATATCATAGGCTCTATTCTGAAGGAAGAAACCATCGAGGCATTTATATCCGGCAGGAATCCCGCCTTGAGATATGATCCCCCCACAAAAGAGTAGTCCGCTACTTACAGCTTGCAGCCGTTGTCTTCCCTCTCCTAATATTTAATTATTGTCTTTGCTTCTAATACTTTTGTTGCGCTTGGAAGGAGGCATCGGTGGTCATGATACACCAGGAAAGCCACTAACAAACCCAGATCGTATAAGCCCATGTTTCTACTAAATGCCATAGGTAAGGTCTTTGAGAGGATATTGGCGAAGACACTCCGAGTAGATCCTTAGATACCTACAATTTCCTTCCACAGTATCAGACCGGATTCCATCCTGGCAACGTCTTGATAGCTTTCAACTCCCGATGTTGCGTAACAATCGCATTTCTCGACATCCAACGGGCCTCCGACAAGATTTAGTACGAGTCACGAAGATCCGGCTAATCAGCAGTTACCTGTTTGCCCGGTAACATCGCGTACAAGTGCACCTGATTATGTCCAAGGTATACACGTTGTGAACCGGCGTCGTCCAAAGTTCTTATTCATTTTTTTCTGGCACAACATCTCCCGCCCCGAGAAGCCTGATATCTGTTTGTCTCAATTCGCGGACGACATGCCCCTGTGAGTATCGTTTCAAGGCTCCCTCGAGGAATCGAGAATTCTGGCGTGCGAGCTAGGACACCTAGACACTTGATCTCTAACAAGAAGAATGAGACCGAATCTGCAAAGCATTAACATCATTCTTTTTCGTCACAGCAAGTATACGACCAGATTCGATTTCAACAATGTCCACCTGGAACTATGGGGCTCATGCCTCTACCTTGGCATAACTTTCATCCCCACGTCACGCTAAGATGAAGCAACGTGCCGAAACTTTCCTTGGACATCGTCCTGCAGCGCAGCGGTTTGCTTTTCAGACTCTGTGGCGGCATTCCAGGCTGCCATCTCAGGTCGTTATTACACAAAAAGCAAGAGGATTCCTCCTTTAGATGCGTCCCTCGAAATCCTAAAAGCCTCATGTCCAATTCCGCACAGGAATCCCAGAAAGAAACTCAAACATCCAATCAAACGTACCTAGAACCTCAATCCGAGTTGGTGGACATTCTCCTCTATATTTTCCTCAGATACAGATGAGGGCTTACTTACTTCCCTCTGCGAATTTACCGAGAGAAATAGCTAGCGGTTTTCACGCTACGTTTGCATCCGGGAGGTACAGGGAACGATCCCCGGACTGACTGTTTTCAGTAAGGTTTCACCGTGGTTTGCCCTAGTGGTCAAGCAAATGCTGGAACTGTATTTTTCCATGGATCCACAACACACTAGTATAACGTATCACATAAATGCACAAACTACTCACCGCATCATGTACACACTCACCACAACGCAAGCTACTCGTTCTCCACAACCACCGTGCTACACCAGGTCATCACAACTTAACACCTCTGTTAAACCATTTCTTCTTACATTTGGGTTGAAGAAAAGCGACACTGAATTCTCTCGTTGTCCCTTTGTTTGAAGACTTGTGCTTGTTCTGGGGTTTTCTTTGTTTAAGAACAAAAGAATGTTAATTATCGTTGAGATTTCTTTTCATTTTTGTTTCTAGTTTGTTTTGTTTAAGATTTCTTTCTTATTAGTACAGCTTTTTTGTTTATTTATTTCTATTTTGTTTGTTTGGTCTTTTTGTTTATTTTCGCCTTCTATTTTTTTATTGTTGTGGGAGGAAGAAATGAAATAAGGCACAGTTATCTTATTTTTTATATCTTATTTCAAAGTGGCGGCAGAAAGAGATGACTTGACGAATCTTTGTGATTCTTAAGAGGCTTCTGTCAAAATAGCTGTTATTATTGCCTCTGCTGCAGATCTGGCTGCTATCTGGGTAAACTAACTGAACTCTCTTCTGCTGCTTAGTCAACTCGATGGGCTGATTAATTTCGTTGGTTGATTTTGTCTGACTACATCTGAGATTTCTACATCTTGATGTTCCAAAAATCTTTTCTCCCATTAAGTTGTTTGAAACTTTTCAAAATCGCCATTTCCTTAATTTTAGTCACTAATGTTTACAGTAAGTAAGCTGAGTTCATTGGCATCGAGTAGAGTTAAAAAAA
>VTPC01003251.1:0-13568 GCA_011009095.1 Ignelater luminosus
GAAATTATAAATTTTAATTTAAGCACGAGCTGCGCGATCGACACGGGTTGTATTTGAAAGTCTGCAAAGATTTAGTTAAATTCAAAGGGGTCGAAACTTTTAAACAGGAACATCCTCCACTTGCACTGAGGGAATAAGACAGTTTCTATTGGGAAACCTGTCAGTTATACAATCTCTGATTGTGTAATTGAAACGAGGAGTTGCAAGTTAGAAAATTATTTCTTAAGAAGAAATTACCTCATCCCACTGTAAGCAGTAAATTGTCTAGTGTATGACAGTTTTAAAAAGCGATTTTAATAGAAAATGAAGACTGAGTTTTTAAGTACAAAATTATTTTATAAAGAAGTTAGAGACAGTAAAGATAAATTTACAATGTAATACTTGTCAAAATCGATTGCGTCTAGGGTTTTAGAAATAAGTGAGACATTGTATTTCTCAGACAAATAAATTTAAAGCTATTTTATTTTTGCATTTCTCAGATTAGATGATGTTCTTTTTTACACTTTAAGCATGAATATGACCTTTACAAATGTAAGGGGCGGATCTGAAAAGATTCGCTGGTACGACTAACGAAATAAATTCCATTAGCCTTTTTTCAATTAGTTACACTCAAGCACGGGTTAGACTTTGCTGTATTACTTCCGTCAAAGAAAAACAGCATACCATAGGTGATGCCGGAATTACTTTAACACCACTACCTTACTACGTACTAATAACAACCCGTTCCTGAGATATAGAACATTCAGAGAGAAAACTAGCCATTTTCAAGTTTTGTGTATGTTATATGTAAAATATTTTTGAAGGCGCCGGAATCTCTGAGCATTGTATGGGGTCATTTCTCTTATTACGGAACGTTGATGAAAATCGAAATCAAACACTTAACCTAGACTTCGCACACTGAGACTCACACGCATTATCTTACCAATCTACAAAAAGGTGGTGTATATCTCAGAAGCACGCCGACTCAGTGAAATATAAAGAGAAAAACTCTGCCCTCTTATCATGGATCTTCCTACTTAATCGAAAGAAGTACTACAAGGTCTTTCACAATGAAAAGTTATCGAAAAGCAATGATCTTTTTAAAACACCATTGAGAAAATTCTAATTAGTGCTGCCCTTTTTTTGACGTACGTTACGAACAGAAATACTAAAAAAAGTTATCACGAGATATTTTTAGCAAAAGCACAATTTCTGCTCTTGTTGAGCGAATATGAAATATGAAGTATGAAAAAAAATTTGAAATAACAAGAATAAGAAAAAATTAAATTGAAAGTTTAATTAAATAATAAAGCGTCTTTTAAAATGAAACAAAATACCAATTGTTCGGGATGTAATTACGCGAGAGGTCGATGTTACAATAAATGCTTCAGGTGAAATTTTTTTTGTCATCAAATCAAAAAAGAATTATTAATATTCCTCACATCAATTTTAATATATAAAGGAAAACCTAGAAACAAACAAAATCTCTGAAAATAAAATAAATATAAAATGTATGTAGGTAAAATACGATTAATTTTAACTTGCCGGAAAGCATTTAATACCTGAATTGAATTATGAAGTTAGAACGTCTATGGCATTACTGAAAATTCATCTTTAACAAGAAATAAATATGTTGGCAGATATCTAAAGATTGTACATTAAAAATTAATAAAAAGAAAATTCCCAAAGGAAACATCTCAGGTTAATAAATGAAGATTTGTAGCCTTATAAGATTTAAAGATAAAATAAAGATTTATAGACTTGGAAGGTTCAAAACAACAATATCAAGCGAACTTAGGTATTAGTTTTAATTGAACTACTTTTAGTTGTCAAATAAGAACAGAAATGCAAAATAGTTAAAAGTTTAAAAACTACCAAACCCAAAAAATATTTGTGTCCTATTAACTATCGAGAATGCTTACATGTTTTAGTTTTTTTGGGTTTTGAATGACATTTAAGAAACTTTGCAAAAATAACTCTGAAAATAATAAAGTCGAGTACATTTACAATTCATATAAAAGACGTAACTGCAATGCACAGCACTTTTAGAAATGATGTTAAGTCAGCTATAAAATGCAGTTGGTAGTTAATTCCATGCACGGGTAGCTTCTTAGAACAAGGCGAGTAGTTCATAACATTTGTAATGTAAAATTGAATTCATTAAGTGAATTAGTAAAAGTACACTACAAAATAATGCCATTATATTAGCTTGCTCTTTGTTGAATTGCCTTTTAATTACATTTTTATCAGCATCATTTGTAATTCCTGCAAGCAAAACAAACACAGACTGTTCCAATCGTTAATTCCAGCTTTCTCCTCTAGCAAAAAACAAAGAAGACGCTATATATAGGCACTATAATATATCATATATACAAAGTTTTCAGCTTTTGTTAATATTACAAAAGTTAATTAAACTGATATAGCAGATATTCTAAACGTCATAGCCAGTAGTTGGAACAGAAATGATACAGTAGAATGTTGCACTCATTTTATAGCTTTGGGACTAGCTACATCAATTCAAGTTTTGCGCTGCATTAGCAACTACAAAGCCGTTTCTACTATACGCTTTTATGTGCGCTTTATAGATACAGACAAATGGAGAGTTGCATATTATCCACTCTGTATTATCTTCGTTAATGGGAAGAAAAGCAAGTGAAACTAATACGAAATACAGCGGTACATAAAAAGAGGAATTGAATGTTTTCATTGCTTCTTCATTGAATAAGCATGTGTTTTAACAAAAACCAGCTTAACTATAATAGATAATAGAAAAATAACCATCCACTTTAATTTAGAAACAAATAACGTGTGGAAACCATAAAAAGCATATGCTAGAAAGAAAAAAATGTTATTAACCTAAAAGCATAACCCACCATACCAACGCTTTCATTTTCTAAACGTTTGTTAAGCATTAACTTTGGGAGTTATAAGTCACAGGAAGGTTTTAATGTAATCACTTAAAGGAACATTTTATGTTATAGAGAAAACTCGTCCCACGAAAACGCGTGCTTTATCGACTTTTACTTGGGTATTCTATATTTTATTTTTCTACATTTAAATATTACATTTTAGCTTTCATGTTAGTTGAAAATTGAACTTTTCGTTAAAACTGTTAATGTACAAACCTTAACTGAAACAATAAAAGAAAGTCAACCATATTGAGAAATGATTTTTAAAAGAGGGTAGCAATTAATCTTTTAATAAATGAATCTCAAGAGTGGCTTAATGACGATAATGTCTTTAAAACTTATAAGTAGATCTGCTGATTTAGCACGTTTTTATTAAAGTGGGTCAAAGAAATTCACAGAAGAATTTGTAATTTTTATTAGTCTTACAACCTACTTCTGCTTTTTACATAGATATTCTGCAAAGGTTTCCCTGTAATTTCTATAAAACCCAGATAAAAAGAACTTTGTATATGCATACCATGGCCATATGAGATAGAAGTATCGTTGATGTTTCCAGCCCGATTTATTTGATTTCTAACCTCGTCTAGAGAGATACTATTGTTTACACATAGTATTCAAAATTCAATGTTTGTTTTGTAAGGTACTGATATTAGCTAAAAATCAATAACGGATGGGGATTTTTTATTATGGAAGGGTACCATTACAAGAATTGGCTCGTCATAACACAGATTTTCTAGAAAAACAGTCAATTAGAGTCAAACGTGTCTGTTCTTCAGCCCGTTTGTAGTGATGGTAATCAGGATCTCATTTCTTTCTGCATAGATACGCAATAACCATGGCATTCTAGAAAAACTGACCAGTATTACGCATTTCTTCCACTCATCCCGTAGTGGTTCAAAATCTCAAATTTGTGATTGAAATCTAACTTTCAACTTCTTTATGTGACTTTCAAATTCATACTATCAGCTTCTTCTAGTATCTAGTTAAATTTGAGAATACCACTCTCCATTATTGTATTACTCAAACGAATGATATACCTCGAATTATTACAAAAATGACATGTTTTTATGAGGAACCCGCTCGAACGAAATATTGTAGTTTTCTAGTATGAGATTTTTCATTATTGCTAAACTAAATAAATGATATGAAAATATGATTTTTTGGACATTTTAACCAGTCATCAAACTTTTTTGAATGTTTACAATATTTGCCTACGAACAGACGATTTTTGTAGAATTTTTATACTAATCATCTTCTACACAACGTAAAGCACTTCAGGACAGTATGAGATCTACATCAATTTATTGCTTAGGATTTTAGCAGTGCGACTAAGTTTTAAGGGATATGAAAAATAATAAACTTACCGATTGCAGGGTAAACTATCAGTCAATCCTTTGAGTGGTGTTAGTGTATTTTGTATACTTATTTAGTGACTCCATTCTATATTTATATTAACTCTCTCCTTACGTTGATTGGTCTGATTGGATAGGCCTGATTGTAAACTAACAGCTTAAGTAAGGAAACTTACAAACATACGTTTAAATTTCTTTTCGGTATTATAGAAATTGGTTTTCTCCAGGAAAAGACCTGGAAACATTCTGAAGCCGAATGCAAAACAGGGATTGTTTGGGAAATCCCAGTTTGCTATTCCTTTTGCAGAAAATCAAAGCAGCCTAACTAGCTCAGCCTTTGACGTAATTCCTCAATGTCCATTATCCTTATCCACTGTATAAATTGGGTCTAGACATATCAGCAACAGTTACTTAACTCAACGGTAGCCTAGAAATGCCCTAGTTAGAGACTTTTAGATATAGATGTGCATGAGTAAGTGACAGCCTGGAATGATTCCTCGACACGTTTCGTTTTCTGTGACTAACTGAGGTACTTTAAAATATGATTGCTATGTGAAGAGATACGTGCGTTTGTATTGCCTTAAAGATTCAAGTAAAAGTAAGATTTAAAGAAAATGTTTTCTCTGCCATGCAATTTATGACGTTTACTAGATATTCGGGAAAGAGGAAGAGAACGATGTGTGATCTTCACAAGAGTTATTTTAACAAAATGTGTATTTCTCATCTTTTTAATCCAAAGATTAGCCAAGACACTGTATTAAAGAATTTCTGACAAAGGTAATTCATCAACTGAGAAAACTGGCTACTGCTTCTAAAACAGTAAATTAAAGTTTACGATTGAAGTAGCACTTAAAAAAATTGTTGTTTCTATAAGCATCACTGATGATATGTAGGTGCCTATTGACTGCATCCTGGCTTAAAAACTATTGAGGAATAACACTATCAAAACTCAACATATCCACAAAATCCAAAAACTTTCATACAGATGTCTCTTATACGGGATCTTTCTGCTCTATTCGATTTTAAAGTGTAAAACTCTTAAGGCGCAACATATCCATCTCTATAACATATACTGACGGTTAAATGCTTATCTTCATTAGTTTCAAATATAATATAATACAATTGTATGTCTATATTATAATGAATGTATCTAATATAATGGATGGTGAAGAAGGTGTTTTGGTATAGGAAAACATGATAGGCGGGTTATTAAGAAGGAGAAAAGTAATAATTTGAGGTTAGAAAAAGGAAGAGAAGCGTAATTTATTCAATTTAGTAATATATTAATTTATGTCTAAAGTATATCACGAGACGGTTTTGTAGGTACGCATCTAAAGATGCTAATTTAATAAAATTTACTCTTACTCTCTTACTAATAATGTTTAAAAAGCTGAATGCACAGAAATTCAAAAAAAAGAACTGGTCTACAAAAATGTGATAAAATCTCTCAAGATATCCCCTTAACTCAACTACTTACAAACAACCGTACAAAACGGTCTCGTCCAAATTTACTTTCAAATAATAGCAAACCGCATGGTTTTCGCATAACATATATGGTAAGTTAGTGTCAGTACATATACTACTGTCTTATGTGCAAAATTGTAAAGTTTTAGGTGCAGCACGAAAATAAGACCTACATTGTGTGCCAGAAATTTTCTGAGAAAATATTTGAAGTTTCTAAGTAGCGTGTACTGTAGATAGCAAAAAATATTTGGAATTTTAAAGAACAGAAGAAAACAAGGGGAGGTAAAAGATCAAATTGTAAGAGAAATATAGAAAAGAAAGAAAAGTTGAAAACCTTTATAGGAAGGTTCAAGGCCCGTAAAAGGCACTACAACCTTCAAAGGTCATAACGCTTGCATCTGCCTTCTGTTTTGAATATTTCAAACATGGGAAAAATGTATAACAGTAACCACGATAAAAGATATCAAGTCGGTTATTCTTATTACTATAAAAATCATTCTTGTCAGTTTATTCTCGGTTTTGGGTCTCCTGCCACAAAGAACTAAAAACAACAGAAAGAATTAAATTTGCTACCACCAAGAAGAAAAGCAAGATGAAATTCGAAATTTAAATGTTCATAGAATGCTAGCAAAGCAATTCCATTTCCTAATAATAAAACAAAACGTCGAGAACTATGCAACTCTGCTTTGATTTAGAGCAAGTTCAAGATTTGCTTAAGCTTCCTATGCAAAAAGCTTTGTATTCATTACAAATTGCATTTTATGCGGTTTGCGTAACTGACGTCCAAGGTAAGAAACCTTTATTTTATACCTGAAATAAAGTCCAAAGTGAACAGGGTCTCACAGAGTCGGCTCAGCTGTATTCCATTTCCTCAACAACTATACATTCGATGCGGTAGGCAAAACAAAAATTTCCAAATGTACACATGCTAATGTGGTGTATTCACAAGTATCTATTAAGTAAATAAAATACGTTTTTCCGGCAAAAGGTCATTCGTATTTACCCGCAGATCGTGTTTCTGGTAGATCGGAAAAAGAGTAGCGCAAACAGGCAAGGATTGTTCTTCCTGAGAAATATGCAGACCTTTATTAAAAATTCGAAGTAGACGGGCAAATAGATAAAAGCTGGAATGTGTATAATTACTGGAAACTTTTAAGAATCTAGATGGGATTAGTGAGCAAATAGAAGATAACGAAAAAGGAAGACCAAAACGGTGTTTTTGTTAAAATAGAAATACATTACTGCATTGACGATCTATCTAAAAAGTTTGCTTCGTTATTAAAAAGGGATAAAGAAGATAAAAAATGTCGTCTTAAAAAAGCTGCAGAACATCGTAGTATATCGCAGGACAAAAGAAGGGCTGTAAATAATCTTCTCGAGCAAGCATATGCCGTCAGTAGTATCGTGAAGAAAATTCCAACTGATATTTCACAGTTTTAAAGGATTTTATAACCAACAAGTACAGAAGACACTGAACGTGAATGCATAGAAGAAGAGCCAATACCAAGACTATAAAGTTTATGTTATTTTTTTACACATTTTTTTTAATAAATTATTCCTTTCTTCAAAGTACAACGTACCCATTTCCACCATCAAAATGCAACATATCCAAATGTTTTGCTTATTTACAAAAAAAATAAGCCCTAACGTTTTTCGCCATAAGAATATAATAATTTGTAATAATTTACTTTCTTTAAATAAACTTAGCATGAGTTGTAATAAGTCAGGAGGAAGAGTTGGCTGCTATTATAGTAATCAGCTTAGCAATAGAACTTCCGATTTCATAAGAAATAGAAAAACTATGTTTTTTACATTGTAGAAATATTTTTTGCAGGGGCACGGCCTTGCGGTTCTTACTAATGTAGCCACTACTGTTACTAAAAAGAAAACGTCAAAAAATTCCATTTGTAACTGTAAAATTTATTTTAAGTTTGTAGAAAAAAATTTGTTTACACCGTTAAATATAATAATCCTTACAATTTTTGTTTTTAATTAACAAAACAAACTAAATTTTACTCGGCTTTTGTGTATACCAAAGTGAAAGTAGATAAACAGTAATTTAAAATTATAGCGATGGTAGTTTGCAACCTAACAATTATATACTACATTTCACTGTTAACATCTGGAACAATTATACCAATCTTCGCCGTTTGTTATCGCAAGGACCCTTATCATAACTGGCGTCTCTTGTATAGTACGTGTTATGTTTATATCTGTAGCTTCCATAAAGCTTAAGTTAATGGGCCTCGTTTTCCTAATGATTATCCTTTGTTTCTACAATTATATCATTTCACTTTCTAAACTATTTCTACTTTAATTTTATTGGCTTGTGTGTTTTCTGCAAAAGAAAAATTTTAAAGCAAATTAACCATTAAAATGAAATTTAAGAGATTTTAGTAGTTTTATGTCTATTGTCGTTGTTTAAAATTAAATCCTCTTTTGTAATTTTTTTTTGTAAAGATTTTTTTAATTTTGTTTTAATTGTCAATTCTCATTTTCTGTCCTTACTTATACCCCCGTTCATTGATCATTGATCATTCCTTTTTAATAGTAGTACAGTACGTATGTTAAAAATAGTTATTTATCAGGTGTAGCTTATAAGTTTCCCTAGATATACAAAATTTAATTACAGTTAGATTTCCAAAAATCCAACTTTACTCAAGAAATTCACGAAAAAGATTCGATACTTCTATTTTACTAAATTGAGTTGAATTTTAAGAATTACAAGATTGTTTCAGTGGTATGTCACTTTTAATTAACTTTGTTGACTCTCCTATTTCTGAGAAGGCATTAACTATGAAAATATTCAAAAGTGGGAGGGGAGATCTCATATCAATACTGTGCTTTGTTTCCAAGGTATTGAAAAAGCAAGAATTAAATTTAAAAATTAAAATAATTTTACTTGAAAATGATGTATCATACGAAAAAGCAATTCGCGAATTTCTCGAATTTTGGCTCTCAAAATGATAAGTTAATAAATATTATAAAGTTTGAGGAACGCTGTATACATAATTCTACTTTGTTATTTCACATCTGTTTGTTTCATTTTAATATCTTTGTTGCTTGGAAATCCGATTTCTAATAAATAAAATTACAAAATGATATTAAAGTACTCCTTTGCTTTAAATAAAAGCACAATGTCAATGTCAAACGCCAGAGAAATGTAAAGTGAAGTTCATTTATTTTCTTTTTTTTTGGTTGATTATTCAAACCCAATGTGAAACGAGAATAACATCAAACAAAAGCTGGAGATCTAAAAGCAACTTATGAATTAAAACAAAATAAATCTTGTTACTTCTCAGTCTCTGCATAGGCCTGGTGAAAAGCTCATTTATGTTTCTACTCTATAAAGAACTTATTGATTACAATTTGTAAGCTTGTTAAAGCGGTTCTCTGTCAAACTCCTTAATAACTCAGAACCTTGTAATTATTCCCTTCTTGCATGCACGATATTTGTAAACTTTTCTAATACAGTAATTTTCATCCGGATTTTACCATTTATGAAATATTACCAAAAACTCCCTGTACATTAACAACGGGCATTCACGAAGTGTACTTTACCGATTTTTTTGAAACTTGGTATGTAAGTAGTATGGGGTCAAAACATTTGACATTGACTATCATAAGTAACATATTTTAATATTTAATATTTATTTAAATGCCGCGAGAAATAATCAGAAGCTACGATCTGCATCAAATTTTATATTAAAAACGGAAATAAAAGTTGGTCAAAAGGCACATTTTAGAAAACCTGTTTTCGTCAAACGAACGCGAATCTCAAAAAACAAAATATACGTAACTCTTAAAATTACACAGTAATGTAACCTCTAAAAAGATCAGAAAGAAAAAATGAAAAGTATGGAAATGGGGGTGGGTTTCGAGAGGTGGGATTTGAGGGTGAACGTAAACGAAAGTCTGTTTGTATCACCTGACAGGGGATAGAAAGTTATAAAACTTTGCTGTTTGAATCATTTCGATGTCTACTACCGTTTGAGAGTTACCGGACTTTAAATAAAATTTACCAGATCTTCAATGGTGGCTTTAACCCCGTTAACGTCAAACTCAGACGATACAAAAAAAATACGTGTCTAATGTTTTGACCGGTACTACTTATATATCAAGTTTCAAAAAATTCAGTGAGGTACACTTCGTGCATGTCGCTTGTTAAGAAGACACTGCACACGTGCCGAATTTTTAGAAGAAACTAAAGATTGTGTAGTCAGTAAAAGAATGTGGGCGACGTTATCAATCAAAATAATGATTATCATCCCTTACTCCAAATTTTTTTTCGCCGTACCCTTTGTAAATCTATTCTATAATTTTCACATGCTGTTGTGTCAACTGCATAATGTAGAACTGCATGGAAATTGTAAACAAACATATTATTAATGCACGATACAATATGATAGTAATCTACTGCAGTTCTATAATTCTCTCTGACATCAGAAAAGCATAAATTTCAATCTGACATTATTCAACCGAAATGCTGAATTGTTGCAGAGTTTCTGTAACCGACTACAAATATAATAACCTATTGATCGTATACCTATAAAGTCGTGACCTTTAGCTTCCATAATTTCATGAAAATTAATTTTCGTTTATATTAACGATCAACAAGAAATAGTTCGTCATCTATTTCATTTCGTTAAGGGTGTGCTTATTTATCTAGATTAAGATTATAAAGCAAAAGTTATATGGAACCTCTTTCATATCAAACTCCATATAATTAAAGTGAACCTTTGTTGGTTTGCTCGCTGTAATCCACGCAATAGAATAAAAATTGGTAACGACAATTGGTACTATTAGTACTTCTGCAATATAGTAAAAGGTGAAATTAATAAATATATTAAGGCAATTTATTACCAAAATGTATATAGAAAAGTTACTACAAAAACCTTAATCTAAATCATTTAAAGTTGATTAAAAATCGTAGAAAAATATTATTGAGAAAGCTACCAGAAACTAATTAATGTCTAAAAATACTTGAGCGTAAAATTAAATGAATAGGTAATACACAATTTGTAATTTTCTTCCCTAATTTTAATTATCTACGTCAATTTATTTTAAGTTTTCAGTTTGATAAATAAAGCAAAATCTAACGTTAAACAAAATCAGTTATGGCTTGTTAATTAATTTTGGATTTTGCTTTTAAGTTAATTGCATCTTTAGAAACCTTCAATACATTGTAAATAGATATTTAATTTGGTGCTGATAATATTCACTCTGTACGCTGTGCTGTTCTTTAAAAGACCGTCAATATGTCATATGCACTGGCCTAGTAGTCCAGTCAACGAAGGGGTTATAGAGGACATGGAATGGGAGAGAATTTCTCTCTTGAGAAAAAGAAAAATCTTACCTAGCCTTGGTAAATTCCAGTTTCTTAATACATAAATAACAATAATAACAAAAGTATAGTTTTCTTGAAAAATCACGAAATTTATCCGAAAATTTCAAAATGCTGTAATCTGTGACCTATCGAAGATAAATTAGTAAATATACATATTTCTGAAGGAAATGTAATACTCTACAACTTCCTGTCTGACGACTATTCTGAAAACAAGGCTGAGGAGTTAGAACGACAACTTCGACGAATAATGTGAGGCAAAAAAAGTTTTTCAAAAATTATCGATTTGCGCTAGCGAATATCTCGGAAACTATAACACATAAGAAAAAAATAAATATAAACATTCTTGTAGGAAATTTAATTAGCTTGTATTTTGTAAGGAATGCTTCTCACCGTACGACGCACCATTTCCGAGTTATAAGCGAAAATCCGACAAAAGGGACCTTTCCACCCTCCCCCCCCCCTGAAGCGGCAGGGCTAAGGGCGGGGACTTTTAGTATCTTTGCCTCCTAACTACCCCCAACACATTCCTCAAGCGAAAAGTTCTCCCTCATTCCATGTTCTCTACAATCCGCTTTTAAGCATTCATTGACTGGACTATGGTTTGTTTCGTCGATCGTTGTTGTTCTGGGCAACTGTCTAAGATTTTGCCCAAGGTATACGTCTTTCTAGTCTTTTTTCCTTAATTTTCTTGTGTGTGCAATGGCGTATCCTTCTGTGTGTCAATACAATAACGCAATGGTATAGATAGTACCAGGATATCGAGTTCTTGAAGCCCATATGTGAAAGGAAGGATTGTTTCATTTAAAATATTTATTATAAACGTTTTGCGCTACATCCATATAACCAAAAATAGATATATTACTTTCTTTATACAAACAGTTGATATTAGCGGTACATGGCAAACCAGCTCTTTTATTTCCAGTCGTAGTCAAAATTTGATACTCCGCCGCCTGCTTTACAGCTTTTTCTAAGTGTAGATATATCAAAAAATACCAAATGATAATTAGTCGTGTAAATCGACTGATAACGTAACATCACTGTTATTACAAAATGACAGCAAGGTGGGAGCCGTAAAAAGGCATTTTCCAAACCTTCAAAGAATATTTCACATTTGCCTTGTGTTTGCATCTAGGTATTAAATTGTGGATTTAGACAATCTCTCTATTTAGTTTTATTGCTTTCTTCAATATTTCCAGGTTTTTATTCCTCTAAAATCTCAAATTTCTTACAAGCAATGAAATCAGTTCAGGCCATGTGCTCTTGGGAAATCGAGATAACACCCGACTGGGCATTTAAAAGATAAAAACTTATAGTTCATAATGCAACAAACAAGGGCTCTGCAAGAATGCAGAAATATCCGAGTATTACATGCAAAATGTACTTAGATGGCAGCACTTTATGTGAATGTCGGCAACAGTTGGAAAACAGTCACTTGTGCTTTCCAAGAACGCGGCACCCAAATTCTAGCAACTCCAATTTGTTTGAAGAAATTCTAGACCTGCTGGCCAAAGTGTCAGACGGTATTCAGAAGACTTATTGTCGGTGTATTGGATAAATCTTTTTTTGGCACTTCGGTATACTACAACAAAAAATATGGCGATAAATCGCACCCCTCTGGATTTGACGGATGCGTATGTACGCATTGCAGAAAGGAGGACAAAGTATTGTTGATCTAGAAATTCTTAAAAAAGTTTGTTGATTATGTCAAAGGCACTTTTAATTGTTAAAGGTGGTATCTGAAGTAGTTCTATCGGATCGAGGCCATATTGATAATTTAGGATTATTTATTTTAAGGAAGTATCTGGTGATCGAGATCATTTTAAAGACCTTAACTTGGATACTTTTTGACCAACTTGCCTAGACTTTCTAGGTATCAACTGCTGCAATTTGTTCCTTTTGTAACTTCGAGTGGGTTATTTTGCGACCACCACCTTCAAAGGTATGCTTTTATTTGAGTTTTAAAAGTAGGCGAGATGCATCAATATCTTGGGATTAACCTTGATAAGGTTTTTATTAATAGTGCAGATAGTTAGTTTTTCTTAAATGACAGTGCCATCAGGTTTACTGTAAATTTTCAACTTGGCATAAAAAGTCCGTCTTGGTCTCTTTTAAACTGTAAGTTAATTGAGTGTCGCTCTTTCACGTAGTTTCTTGACATTATAGTGAACCGAATTATGATTTGGACACGATAACATTATAAGAAAGTTTTTAGTCGAATTTTCTCTATTTGATGTATTATTCTTCAGTCGGCTTACTTTCTATTATGCCTAATCACTTAGAATTAATATCCTAGATTTTTTGTCTTTCTTTTTTATTCCTTATTTTTGTTGGAAGGACTCTTTATTGCACGTTGTACCTCCAAAAAAGCATCAGGCCTAGTTTGCAAGAAAATTTTGTTACGGGAAACTTCTATAGTCAAAAACAATCATAGTATATCTGAATGCATACATTTCTGAAGAGTAAGAGTAAGACTAAACGTCAAATTCTCTAAGGTATTTTTTGTCATGCAGTAATTAG
>VTPC01003254.1:9376-49797 GCA_011009095.1 Ignelater luminosus
TGCACAAGTAGTATAGGCTAATTTAGGAAAACAAAAAGTATTTACGGTATTTTAGTCACCAGACAAAAAACTGTCGTAAATAAACACGAAAAGTTTGAATTGAAACGCTAATCGTAACTAAATTATTATCTAGTTTAATATTCAAGAACGTTACTATAAATACTTTCAATTTTGATTTTAATGGACTTTTTGCCTAAAAAGGGTTACCCTTTAAAAATTACCATTTATCTGAATAAAACGGTTTTTCTAGTTAATTGCATTTCAGAGTCATTTAAAATTAATTCCGTGTCTTATCTACATCACCGGATTCAATAAAAAAGCAAACCTAAGCAAACAATAAAACGAAGAAGTAGGTACACAATTGGTTTTTATCTCATACCCTCGTTTTAAGCAATATAGGTTCTGTATAAATCTAAATAAACTTTTGACATTATACAAATTTGTGTGTATGCAAGCAAAGTTAAATATATCAAATATACAAAATTTATTTGTCCGATGTAATTTTTTTTCATTATTTTTTTACAGAGCGAGCCATACTGCATGCGCAGAAATACAAGCGAAAGGTTAACGGGAAATGCTCAATTTGAGGGATACGCCGTCGACTTAATTCACCAGATATCACGCATCCTGGGATTCAACTACACTATTCGCTTAGCACCTGATGGCCGATATGGATCTTATAACAAACAAACTAAAGAATGGGATGGAATGATAAAGGAACTTCTTGACCAAAAAGCAGATTTAGCCGTAGCAGACCTTACTATAACCTACGAAAGGGAACAAGCAGTCGATTTTACGATGCCTTTTATGAATTTAGGAATAAGCATCTTATACAGGAAACCCTTCAAACAAGCGCCTAATCTCTTTTCCTTCCTGTCGCCCCTTTCACTCGACGTATGGATTTACATGGCTACTGCCTACTTAGGGGTTTCAGTTTTACTGTTCATTTTAGCCAGGTGAGACATAAAATACACCACGTACTAAAGTTTCTTACTAAAAAAATGAATTTCCACTTTCAATCTTTTTCTTTTTTTTTAAAAAATTAATAATTATGTTACGGCAATATGAATGCAACTTTATTTATTTATAAGGATAAAATTAAAATATCAATCGTAAAAAAGTCCCTGTAATAAAGTTCTACGTTTCTTTTATTGGATTCATATTTCATTCAAATTCGACGCTCAACGTTCCTAGCTGGTTAGACCCAGACTGTAAATATGGCCGCAATCTGTTACAGATTCACACCGTACGAGTGGCAAAACCCTCATCCTTGCGATCCTAATCCGGACCACTTAGAGAATCACTTCACATTACTCAACTGCATGTGGTTCGCAATTGGATCGTTAATGCAGCAAGGCTGCGACTTTTTGCCCAAGTAAGTCTAGTCAGTTTGATTAAGTTTGCCTGTGGTTGCAGGTTTAGCCCTTACGAATGGGACAACCCGCATCCATGCAACAGCGATCCCGACGTGCTGGAAAACCAATTCACTTTGATGAATTCGCTCTGGTTCACTATCGGATCTTTGATGCAGCAAGGCTCCAATATTGCACCAAAGTAAGTTTTTCCCAAAAGCTTTAATTAAACATATGCTTGGTGAATATTAAAGTCTTGCTGTATCGGAGATTTTCTATTTTCATTTTAATTTTACCTTTTATGCTAAAGTATTTTAGAACTTTGTATTATATGCAATAAATAATTAACTATTATAATCGTAGAAATTTGATAAAACAGACACAAGAAAAAGTAGCTGCATAACTAAATGCTTATTTGAAATTCGACATAAACAGCATCAATTTTGCTCGGTATTAAGTTTAGAAATTCATATCCTCTTTATATACAACCCTTTCTTTGTTGACCTAAATTCTGTAGTATAAAACAGCGAGGACATCTCATCACGATCATAACAAAAATATCCATAAAACATTTAAACTCGCTTTCATGTTTTCAACACTCGTAACGCAAAAACGAAATTTCCCTAAAAACTTTACAAGAATTTTTGTACATCCTGTCGATGCAAATTAATTGGAGAGCCGCAAAAAACTTCACAGAATAGCTTTGGGCAAATTTATTAAAAAGAAGTTGGTTGCGCTTTCTCTCATAAATAATTAAATCAAGGGGCAACGAAGTAATTTTGTTGGTTTGTATTTATTGGGAATTTAGTGGTTAGCCTTTTATACAATTTAATAGAAGGGGAATTTAAATTGATTTTCGTTTATAAAGAAGTTGTATTAGCATTCGTTTTCTAAAATTTTGTTCGAAATTTTTGATTAAACAAACTTTACACTGAAAGATGAGAAATTTAATCAGATCTGAAATTACAGTATGAAAAAGTAACTCAATTTACTGAATGTCATTTACGCGTCATAACACGGAGCCATCGTTAATGGGCGAATGTAAAAATATGGATAAAAGTGTCATCAACTCTTAAATTTCACTTCACGTTGTTATTGATGAAATTTCTATTTGCCGTTAGAAAAATTTATAAATCCAAAACTCGTATATCTTCTTACTGATTTGAAAAAGGTAAAAGAAATATTTGTATAATAACGGATTTTTCGTGAAATTTTATTACGCATCCAATTTCTCTCACTTTTTAGAAAATTGTAAAAGAACTTTTTTATTCTTTTTCGCACTTTAAATCGTTCGCCTGTCACTAAAGGCAAGTATGGCATGTGGCTTCCATTACTTTTGTGACTGAAAGAGCCTTTTACAGACCTACGGCGATGTTGAATCTTGAATGCAACTCATGTTGTATATAGCTTTGTCGGCGATGACTCTCTATTCTGAGTACAAAAATGCAACTTACTGCAAATATTATATGTTTTTTTTTTTATATTCAATACCATTAACTGTGAGAAAACTAAAAATAAAATGTAACAAAGAAAACTTCTCAAAGGTTTTTAAAGTATTTTCAGTCACAATTGAAAAGATTAGCAGTTGCTAGATGGATTGATTTTTTCTAGAGCCGTGTCTACAAGAATGGTAGCTGGAATGTGGTGGTTCTTCACACTTATCATGATTTCTTCCTATACAGCAAATTTAGCAGCCTTCCTAACTGTAGAAAGAATGGATTCGCCAATAGAAAGCACTGAAGATTTAGCAAAACAAACAAAAATCAAATATGGTGCTTTAAAAGATGGATCCACAGCATCTTTCTTTAGGGTGAGTGCTTATTTATTTTTATTTTAATTTAAGGTTTTGAATTAAAGAAATACTTTTTGTATCTTGATAGGATTCCAACTTTTCAACGTACGAGCGAATGTGGTCGTTTATGGAGTCGGCAAGGCCTTCAGTATTTACTGCTAGTAATGCTGAAGGCGTCGAGAGGGTAATTAAAGGGAAAGGAAATTATGCATATTTGATGGAGTCAACCACAATAGAATATACAATTGAAAGAAAGTGCGAACTGACACAGATAGGAGGCCTTTTGGATAATAAGGGATATGGAATTGCTATGCCCTCTGGTACATTAAAACGGCTTTATAGTGTAATAATGTCGTTCTTAATTGCAACTTTTGTAGGTTCCCCTTTTAGAACTGCTATAAGTGGTGCCATATTGAAGCTTCAAGAAGAAGGAAAACTTCATTTACTTAAAACTAGATGGTGGAAAGAAAAGTCAGGAGGTGGTGCATGTAGTGTGGGTATTTTTTTCTCTTTTTTCTTCGCAATAAAAGTTAATGAAATTTTTTAGAGAAAATATTATGCAAAATTACATTAAATAAATGTAACGGTAGGGGTTGATTAGAATAGTTATTAACAAATTTGCTTTAAGCACTACTGAGATTTTAATATATAATCTGAGTTTTAATTTGACATGTTGGTGAATTCATTTACTCTGGGAAATTAATTAAATGTGAACTAGCATTCTGTTTGTTGTTCACGGAAAGCGTTCTTTTTCTGTTTTGTATTTTTTATTATAGTGTTTTCCCCTGAACTATTGTTTTACAATTTTTTTACCAACGATCGCTTTGAACAACTTTTCTGCTAAAACTGTTTGTGGTTCTTCTAACAAAAACTTTTCAAATTCTTTGACCCTGATAATTTGTAAAAAATATTTTGTACGTTTCTTTAGCTTTGAAGACGCACGTTTTATTCCATTATTCCCTTTTTACTTTTTTGTGGGTATTATTATTTCCAAGCTAACTGCAGAAGTTTGTGACATTTGCCATCTCCATGACATAAAAAATTTTGTTTAAAATATTTCTCAAAAAACGAATTATAGTTTCTGTCAAAACAGTTAAATAGGTACTTAATATTTTTTGTGTGTAAGACGAGATTTTGCTGTAGATACTATAACACTTTATTATATAACTTAAGCGAAAAATCAGAACAAATTTCATTTTTTAATTTCTTCTATTTTGTACCTCTTTACTTCTCAAATTTTTTTAGTAGAGTGTAGTATTAGCTAAATTCACGCCAAAAATAGAAGTTCTGGAACATAGTCTCACATAGACACACAAGTGAATTTTATGCTTTGCATCTTATTGCTCTATTTTGCCTGTGACTTTAACTGGTACAAAGGAATAATTTTTAATTGGTGCAAAGGTTTCAGTCGATTAACAATCTACTTTTAATCCAATATCCAACAAATCGTTTATCGTCTTTGGAGATCTTAAACGTTTTTCTATGATTTGAGTTCACAGTTTTCAAAACGACTCCTTTTAATAGTTCCCGCTGCTAACAAGGATTTGGCTTCCCGATTATAGGTATAAAAGATATTGTGCCAATGTATTTGTACTTTCTCGTACTCTTTTTGATCTACAGTATTTACAGTATTTTCTGTCTTTGTGGTTTCCCATTCATCAGGGAAATTGTTCGTTTAGTATACATCTGCAACCAGCATTGACTCAAATAACTCACATATTTAGTTCAACAGTTGCTGAATAAAATTCATTATCTAATGGTAAGTCAACTGCAATACGTTGTAACCTTGTTGGCCGACTCTTATAAGAAAAGTTCCATTTCTGGTGTATTTATCACCTCTAATTGTCAAACCTTGTTTTTAGTTTTAGTGAAGACCAGCTCGTAGCTTGGTACTGAAGACACCCTTTTGTCCTAAAGAATCTTCTTACAGAAGTGAAGAAAACATTGTTTCTATGGACATTCATGAACGTGTGTTAATATTGAGGCTGATAAAAGAATCAAACTTTTTGTTACAGGTGCTACATATTATTGATCACAACTGAAAAACAAAATTGAAATTTGAATTCAGATGAATATGTCTGTAAACCAACCAAATCTTGACGATTAGAGTTCAGGCGGATGTTTGATCTTTGATCATAGCATCTTCTATAATAGATTCAGATCTTAATTGACATTTTTCGACATGTCATTACACGGTAATGAAAGCATTCAGAGTTTAATTTTAAATTATTTTTGAAACATTTTCAATTTGGACAGAACTCGAACCTGCGTTTTCCAATTTTGCGCCAGGGGCATTTGGCATTAACTTCAATGGGTTTAATTGATTCTTTGAACCGAAACGAATAAAGTCTTGTCTACCACAGGTACATTGTAGTTTTTGTGGAATGGTTTTAGTTTATGTTGAAAATCAGTTTTTCACAAAATCAACAAAGTGTTGTTTCTATAAAATTTAATTATAAAATAATAAATTATGTTGACAGTTAGAGTACTATATTCGGGCATTCTTTAAAAACGTTATATTCAGCTTTTGACAGCAATATCGTACGTAATTCTGCATTCTGCCCACGCGTCCTATAGACAGGCAACATTTAAAGCTTTGCTTTTGAAAAGAAAATCACGAAAATAATTTGGTAGCTATGGATCATTTCAGCAAATTTTTCAGTATATACCAAAGTTTATTCCAAAAAGAGAACACAAGAAAAATATAACAGAAAACAATGTTTATTTAATTTCATATATCTGTGATCGTCTGAATTTACTTACCCTTACATCGACTAAATGTAATTGTTATTTGTTTGTAAAAGACCAAGGTTATATTTTGCCCTCTACAGAATTTCCAAAACCGTAAATTAAAATTGTTATTAAAATATTGAAAAACCTGTGCAAAGTTAAACTGAACTGATTGTTTACAACCTACGCTGATGTGAAATAAATTCTAATTTGAAGAGACCCATTTTAATTACTCAGCAGTGAATTTGAATAGACTCGTACAAACAAGATCCAATAAAATTAAACCTTTGGTAAATGAATTTTAGGTGGTTTTTCAGATTTAGCTGACAGATTAGATTTTACTATTTATTAGTAGAACACGATGCTCATAATCAACCCTGGTTTCAATTTATATTATTTACTGTATATCTGAACGAAAATTCATTATCTACGTAGGTTTTATTCATCTACGAACAAGACCTTTTATACTTGCGAATAGAGACTGTGTAGCTTTCCAAACGGAACTGTTCTATAAAGTTAAAGACAGCAAATGAACTATTATCTTAAAACATGACATGTCAAGTGGTTTTCTATATTCTAAGGTACTTAAATTGATCTTTACACAGACTATTGTTCCATAGTATTTTACCAAAACATTCAACTTAATAAAGTTTAACGTATTTTTTCAATTTTAACTTATATTATGTTCGAACTTTACCTTTATAAAACGAACATTACAACAAAATTACAACTTATGAAAACCATATAGGTAAAGGAAACTTCAAAAACTTTCCGGGCTTTATGTTCTACCTACAACTAAAACTTCTAATTGAATTCCAGGACGAAACGACAAAGACCAGCAGTACAGCAAACGCGCTGGGTTTGGCGAACATCGGAGGCGTCTTCGTAGTCCTTATGGGAGGAATGGGGGTTGCTTGCGTCATAGCCGTCTGTGAATTTGTTTGGAAATCAAGGAAAGTAGCAGTGGAAGAACGGGTGAGCAGCATTCTGCACGACACGTAGCTATAAGCCCCACTCGTAGAACAGTTAGGTTATCAAATTTGTAGTTAAAAGAAAGTATTTTAATTTTGTTTAAAAGAGTAGGGTGATTTAGTTAGCAAAAATTATTTTAAATGGTTAATATGTGATTTTTAGCTCAAATTTTGTCACTCAAATATTATGTGATTAATATTATTAATAATCTGCAAGAGGTATCTTTAAGGATATTACTAGAATATTGAAGACACTTCTTAAAAATACCTCTATATAATCATCGAAAAATATTTTAAGATTAATAAATAGTTCAAAACAGGGTGCTAACAAATTCTGGCACTAAAAGTTTGCATTATTTTACATTTAGTTTAAAAGACTTACGTAATTGGATTATTCCGCATCCCTGTCCATTGTAAATAATTTTAAAACGAAATTTTAAAATTGTAAATACAAGCTTTTAGTCCGAGATATTAGCGAAAGCTTGGAATATTAACGAATTTCTAGACAATACTGTCTGTATGTAAAAAAATCAGAATAATTTTCATGACGTAGAAATAGATATTGTGGTGTTTACCAGATAACTATTTAAGATTGTTTCGTTGTTGTCTTGCTTTCGTATTTGTTTGGATAAGTAGGAGGTAAGTAGTGAGAAGAGTAGAAGACTTGACACTGCCGATTCAATTTCAAAAGTATCCTCTGAAAAAGCAATGGAAATGCGTCGATAGTAACCCAAGAGAGGGAGGTTCGGGCCCTGATAGATTATTGGTTTTATATTTAGGTACTACTTTTATTGTCAACTTGTATTTAAATTTCAATGTTTTACTAGAAAAATCTTAAACTCAATCTCTAAAACATTAAAGAGGACAGATCCTTTGCAAAAAAATTCTAATTTTTGTACCCACTTCACTCATTTCTCTAATGCTTTTAAATTACGTACATAAATATATTGTTATAGGGTGCGCTTTCATACAGACATCAACATCTGAAATTCTAAAATATCTTGCATTCCGATCGCTTTAAATAGACACCCACAAATCCCTAGAATAGTTCCTGTTCCTAATCCTAATCCGTGATAAGTGATGTGAAAAGTGTCAGGTAGGTTAAAAGGAGTAACATAAAACTTGAAAACGATGTGATGAAATATCCTCGTCTGGCTAAAAAGGCGCACTTTAATCTTATTTAAATTTTAAATTGAAAATTAATGCGCATAAAAAGAAAATGTCAGGGATTCAGTGTTCCGAAGTTTAACCATTATGTAAGTAATTGTTTGGAAATTTATATATAGAGTTTTTCAGAGGCGCTCTGGCTAGCAGCTATTTTTATTGTTATTGAAAACTCTCTCCGCTTAGGACAATAAACCTGTAGGTGCTAGCGCAATTAATACAAAAATTTACAGCTCATGTCTAGACACGCCGATGTAATAAAATCATATTATTATCAGTTTTCACATATGAATTTTAATGTTACATATGTTCAATTACATTCCAGCATGCTTAGAAACTGCCCAAAGCGTAGTAACATTTTGATTCTGATTTATTGTGTGGTGATACAAGAGCTGTCAGTGAACGTTAAAATTTTTTGGTCACCTTACATTTTTATATTTAGAAAAGATGTCAAGTTTCTAAAACAGAAAATCTATTAAACGACTGTTTGGGATAATCAAGTTTTTGTCGTTTAAATTGATTAAAAATGTTAATAAATTGCTAAGGGCGCTTTTTAAATAAAATGTGACATACACTTCAGCAGCATAATTCTGTCAATACAATACTAACTGAAAGTTATGTTTAGGCAGGTTTAGCATTTTTCATTTTTCATTTTAGATTGATTACTGGAATATTTAAGATTTCTTTTACTGAAACGAAAGAAACAAACGAATTCTTTTGAAGATTATACGACTTCTGATTTTTATTGTATATCTCATGTGTACTTAGAATAGTCATGAATATTTTCTTACAGCAGAATCACGTTTGTGATTGATTGTGAGTCATCTAAAAGCTTTTATTTTTCTTCTTATCATCATATATATGTTACTTCCCTTGCATAGTATTGTTTAAACGATTAAAAAATCATAGAACAATTTTTTATGTAGTAGGTCATGTCTATGATTACATAATTAGTGTGAAGTATCTCTTTGTTCATGACATTAAATTATTTATTACTTCTCTTAACAAAGTTGGTTTTCTGTATTCAACAAACAAATACAATCAGAATATAGCTTTCAATGCTGAAAAACTGTTTTGTAAATTTTGTAATTATTTTGTCAAAATGTACCGCCTGAAAGGTATCGGTAAAACAAGAACGGTTAAGGGCTTTAGTTGAACCTAGCAAGATACAATCATGCTGTTTGAGGAAATACACAGGGTATCAGAGAGAAGTGAAAATAGTCCGCTTTTACCTTATACCCTATTGAAACAAAGAATTTGTCATTCCTGAGCAAGTAGAATGCTTAAAGTCGCTTCCAGTTTTAACAGAATTCATATTAACCTTTTTTAAATACCACTTCGAATATATTGTTTTATTCGTTTCAGCTTCTGTTTTCGTTGGTCTGATATTTTGTTTAAGATTACTTCAAAAATGCTCAATACCCCCAAAATCAGAAGTCATATAATTTTCAAAAGGATTTGTTTGTTTCTTTCGTTTCAATCACATTTTATTTAAAAAGCGCCCTTAACATTTTTAATCAATTTGAACGACCGTGATTTGACACAATTTTTGAGAATATTTGTCAACCACCCTACAAAAATGATTTTTCTTCTTATTCATCGATATTAACTCTTTCAAATAGCACATCTTAGTTTTATTATTACTAACGAGACTCACAATTGTTTTTTTTCCAATAAGCACATGCATTTTATTATTTTCAAAACGGTGAATTAGTAGTTAGTATCTTTTGCTATCGATAGTGTGTGGGTCATCTGTATAGCAAGCCATACGAAATTCTGTGCTTTTTATCTTGGTAATCTTGCCCATTACTAGATTAAATAGCAGTGGACCAAGAAAGTAACATTGTGTTTTTTGTTTTGATACTTCCTGGTTATTCCTCTGGATATTGTATCATTACTATATTTGTGGTGTGGACTTTTTTCATATTTCCTGTTATGCAAAATGTTGCTGTTCTTGGTACAAATAATTTATATTCAGGTTGTATTTCTTCAGTACATATCAAAGCGACCTATTTGCACTCCATTGGTATTTCTATTATTATCTGACATATTACAAATATCACGTGATTAAAATCTTTCCTTCTCCTTAAATTTTGTTATTTATTCAACAATGTGAGTTGGAAAAATCTTAAGTTGAATAACTTGATCAGTTTCTAAAAAACGCCTTTTGTTTCTGGAACAGAATCTGACCTTAACTAGATAAACCAAGAACTTTGAGCTGATAACTATGTCATAAGAACAAAACATTCCATTTAACTGGAGGCACCATGTATGCATAAAATGACAAAATTCGCTTCTAAGAAATACTTGGATTCACATCCTCAAAATTAAATATTATTTTGGAATTTTGAAACTGCAAATCAAACTTTGCTGGCGGAAACAAAGAAGCAAATTTGAAACAATTCAGTGCTTACGTACTCGAAAAATGAAAAAAATGCAGTCTTTTGTTGCATAAATGTTTTGAGATACCCCGGAATAACATTAACAGGTGACTTAATATTGCTTAGATAACTACAAATCCTAAAATGTGTTAACAGTAACTCTAACGTTTATAGTAAACAACAGTTATACTTTAATCATTATAGAGGTCTAAGCCAATATTTATATTACAGGAGGTAGGTAAAACAAAATTAGAAGAGAATAGTAAAGCTCAATACTTCAGCAACATCAGCAAAACCTGACGATTACATTTTCTCTTATATTTCTTGGGCAAGATACTACGGAACCGAACAAGAAGCTACTTAGAATTCAAATGAAAAACCCAAACCCAACCTCATGTAAAACATTAAGGATATGCCTTTCTGATATCCTGATTGAAGGCTAACAGAAGCTTCAATAAACAAAACAGCTTAACTCTACTTATACCTTACTTTACTTACCTTAAGGTATGTTATCATCATGCAATGGCGAGAACAACGAGAGAAAGAACAATTAACTTTAGTACACAGTATCTAACCAGAGTTGAGAATCAACCTAGAAAGATGTCCGCAGAAGCTGTCATGCCGTACCCCTACCAACCACTCTAGGAAGAAGATTATATATAATTTTAAAACATCTTATCTACAATCTCTATTTGATTTTTTCATCCTTGTGTATTACCTTTTGTATATAACCATGATATGATCGTATGTTTCAAGTTCAATTCTTAAAATATTTCTTGTTTGCCTTCTCTTTATCATATTCATTATAGTCGTTATAGTTTGATCAGCCCTACTTGAGGATTTCTATTAATTCCTTGTACGAATCAGTGTTTCACGATGCATAAGTAGTTTGCAAGCCTTTTCTCCTCTTATTTTTACCTTCCCACACGAACTTGGAGTCATCTTTGGTAGAATTAGCAAACTAGTTTTCAGAATTCATAATAAAAGGCAGAATCTATTTTTTATATTTGTTTATTTATCAGAATATGCAGTTAACTTTTTTAATTGGTTATTGTATTAAACTAATCAAACCTAAAAAATACTTATATGTGTATATAATTTTAAAACCAGTTTTTGTTTACGAAACATACAGTGGGTATTAATAGCAAAAAAATGAATTTGGTAAACATATATAAAATCTAAGAATATACAGTGCTAAATGAGTAAAAATCGGTGTTGTACATATAAAATCTATGTTGTAATATTCTAAACTCCAGTTGTGCACAAGTGCACATATTCCCGTGATAGAGCAACATCGATAAACTGGGAAGTTAATTAGTTTCATGTTTGACCTTTATTGCTAATTTGATCGAAACCTTAGTTTGGGTGTATAATTTTCATTCTCTAACTATTATAAACATTATAGTTCAACTAAGGCTATAGTTAGATAATTATTCCTAACTTGCTTTGTAATTTAATTACTCTGGATATTCTAATCTGCTGGAAAAGAGTGAGTGAGAACCAGTTGAATAACTAGATTAAATGAAACGGCGACTTTAAATTTTAGCAATACATACATCTGAAAGAATGCGTTATCTAGCAGGTACACTTAGAACACTTATTAATGGAATTTAAGTGTATTGACGATATTGTTTGAATGTAAGATGAAATTTAAAGAAGTAGAACCTTCTGCCACATTATAAACACTCTAAACCTCAGTTTTACCAAGAGTGTAACATCTGATCAGAAATAGTGTTGTATAAGAATCAAGAACAAGGAAGATTTTTCATATTTCATTGAGTTTGTAGATTGCGTCATCTTTCTTCCCCTGGAAAAACCGCTTAAGATGAAAGTTTTGAAAATTCAGGAAAGTCAAATAACACAATAACATTGTTGTTGCTCGACTATACTGGGTGTATATACTTGAGTTTTCAGTTTTAAGGAATATTACCCAAAGAACAGACACAAACGTGGAGAGAAGCTGACTTTTAGAAGAAGAAGAAAGAATTCTCTGCAGATAGGATGCTGTGTAGCCTGTTGTTATTCTAATGGGAACTCATAAAGCATAGCGTACAGTACAGTGCAAGAAATCATAATGAGTCCTGAAGAAGATTAGACATAAGTTTATTCTATGCCTTTCCACTCTCTACGGCAGTCAGAAAAAAAGTGGAAATAATTCTCAATTGTTTCTAAGCCTTGGGCTCGCGTTTCAATTCTCAAAACTACTACATTATTGTGCCAAATTCAAAATGTAACTGCTTTTTGGGTAACTAGAATTGAGTCGATTTTTACAATACTGTAAATTATTAAGTTAAGTAGGCGTTCGATATTTTTTGAAATAAAAGCATCTTGTAGAGTGTAAAGATCAGGTTACAAAAATCAAATTTAGAAACAAATAACATATTTACTGATACATTAAACCATAATGACTTTTGTAGACATGAACTTCAAGACTGGGTGGTTGACAAGCCTGCTTATAAATTTAAATAATAAATAAATATATAATACAAAATTAGTTAATTTGTGCGCCAGGGTATTTGATAATATTTTCTAAACAGCTACTGTTAATGTTAACAATCCAGAACCGACTCAAGTTTATAAGGTTGTCAGTAGTTGACCTTTTTTTCTAATTGTAGTTTATTGTACAAAAGTAAAATGAGTTTTTACAATAAATAAAGAGTTCAGAGACCTATTCGAATTAACCTCTAATCTGATTTGATTACGTTATGACCTTTGTAAATCTCTTAATATCTAATTTGTTCATACAAAATTAAAATTATTCATAAACAGGTAGGCCTAACCGTGCTCATTATTAAGAAAAAACCCCTCCCTCCCACTCGCATACCGGGAAACACAAGACCAATAAGTGACAAGACACACAGTAAGCCACATTAGTGAGTTATCAAAGTAGCTTGATGGTTTTTAAATAACTTTATTTGAAGGTCAAACTTTTCAAGCCTCCATTACCTGACTTCACTTGACATTCGGTTGCAATCACTTGACTTGAACTCGACTTGATTAACTTGAATAGCAAGTCAAGGCGTGAATGTGTAAGCCATATTGCTATTGGCAACAACAACAAATATCGTAATACTGATAAAAATAATTAACAACATATGAATTTATCATATGGGCTATGCATTAAATGCTCCTCTACAAAAATATCTTGCTTCTCTCCTCCCGCGATCGATGTACCGACTTCACACTTCACGACTGACTTTCTATATATTAAGTTTCCAAGATTTGGAGTTTCATTATATCTTTTTGTGCTGTTGCAGCTGTGGGGGGGGGGGTTGTTAAACCCTTATGATAAAGTGAACCCATGCGGTTACGTATTTACTGACTTATAGGATGCAATTCTGTGTTTGACAAATCCGTAATAGTTATTTATATAATAAGAGTGTAAAGTGAAGTTTTTTGAATAAGTAGGAAGTTTATGGCACGAGCGACAGCTGTGCCATAAACCCTAGGAATTTAAAAAACACGCTTTACACTCGAGTTGTATACAATATTTTTTGTACTACCACATTTTTAAGAAAATAATAAAGAAAAACCATTGGCGGTAGATTAAAAAATGAAGTTGGCCAAGATTATAGGAACGCATAATGATTTCATTACAACATCGATACGGCCATTATAACATCGATACCTGAAATTAATTGCAAATGTTTATAATTGTCAACTTTCGACATTGACAACTAGTTGTAAAGCGCCAACTTTACAGGCGGTCGTGCAAAAAATTTATAAAACTACTTATTATTAAAACAGGGAAGGTGTAAATAGTAAATAATGAAACAAAAGATTTCAAAATTGGGTTTTCGACAATATATAGTAAAGGGATTACTCTTGCCAAAAACAGTTCCTAGCAACATTATGTACTTGAATATCCAGAAAATGCACTAATAATAATGTAAGATAAACTTTTGTGTTTCATTACGTTATGGTGCAAAGGAAAAAGTGTTTTTAAAGTTTCTATAGTTATTAGAATTAACGAAAATACCAATACACTTCATCAAAGGTAACAACTAAAACTAATTTTCAACCTTCGTAGAGTTTTTAAAAAGAACACCTAACTTTAACAGTCAATGTATAAAGAAAAAATTCTTACCAAAAAAGGTTTTTTGCAAAGAGGGAACTGAAAGCTTGTTTAGCAGTACATGGCAGACTAATTAAGATTTATTATACCATATAATAAAGCCTCATCTACTATGTTTATAACAGCTTCTTATACATTATGCAATTAAATCTAACCAAGATTGTTATAGACCTACTTAACTTTTGCAAAACTTCAAATTACCTAACTTTAATAAAGCTTCTTGAGGGAAAACTGATACATACCTTTGTTGAAAGCTGTTTTAAAAAGTTGTTTTTAATTACGAGAACGTTAATTTGATAGTCATGTATGGTTTCTACATAAAAATTCTTAGGAGGATGTCACACAAAGTAATCAATATTTTTAAAATTTTGCTTCTACATTAAGGTTTATAAGCGCCTATTTTAAATATAAAGTGGAACTCTAATTCTTGAATAAAATTACCGCATACAGAAAAATGCAATAACAATTTATTAACAAAAAATACAATAAAAATTGAAAATGACATTAATCTTTTATTTTGCTTCAATGCGGATAATATAGCGTAGCACAATAAAAGATACCATTGTAAAGCAATTAACACATACGTTATGTAATGATTACGATAATGTATCAAGTAGATATCTACTTGTACTTACATGGAACATGCAAATCTTACTTTTTATTGAAGTTTTTGTTTTCCCCTCTTTTTTATATCTACAAAATTCTGTAGCATACGCGTTTTGCTAATGAAGAATGATATGTTCATTCAGCAAGACCGTAATGTTACCTAAAAGGTAACAGACAGTTACTACAACTACTATCCTTTATTAAATTTTATATTTATTTCTAAAAAGCTTTGAATATTTAAACTTATTTTTTGTTTTACAATTAAAAGAATATTTCATTTTGTGAATTTTGTTTCCTACTTCTCGTTTCCTTTGTTGCGTAGAAAAAACATGTCATCACTGAAAATAAATTATCTAGAACAACAAAATAAATGTGTTACTCTATATATTTCAAAGGGAATAGATCAGTTTTCCGGTTAAACCGCTGCATTCGTGCTTCGCATAGTTATTAACGCTTTGGGAAAACTTCTGTAAAATAGTTGTTCCATTTGGAACACCTCGTTTCAGAACGACACACCGACGAGATTATTATTAATCGTATAGCATGTTTCTCGGCTTCTGTCTCGCCTCGTTGAACTTTAATGCAGTATACATCCAAGGATAAGTTTAACAATGGCATTTATACGCCCGCCATAAGCAATACGCTATTTCTAGGCTACTTAACAGCCAAACAACTAGAATAAATTACTGTTTTAATGCATTTAAAGAAAAAAAATATTACAAAAACCAAAGCGACAGTGACACAAATATAAAAAGAAGACATAAATGAAATCTTTTTCATATACAATATTTAGGAAATTGAATAAACCGCAGCATACTCGCATTGTTAGACGTCAACAGTATAAATATAAGCAATGGATAAAAATAAATTTAAATCTAGGTCATAGTGATCGTTTCAACTTAACTTCAATCAGACAAATCTAACAAAATCGACAACACAACTGTAAACATGTGTATTAACATTTAAATTCACATTTACTTATGTACCTTTTAATTTGTTGTTTGCCAGGATCTGTCCTCATTATTTACTCAAACATAAATACGCTAAATTAACAATAATGGGTGTTACATAGGAGGTAATGTAGTAAATTCACTTCTATTTTCGAAATGTTCTCAGGTGTTGTATCTGTAAATTGAATTTCCTTAATTTTTATTTTATTCAATTTCACAAACCGTAGGTAGGGAATTCTTGCGCAATAATTTTCGGTATTTTCTTTAAGTCTCTTTTCGTTTTAGTAATTTTGTCGTCGTTTAACGATCCATTTTCATGTAAGTTCCGTTAGAACAGAAAATATATTATTTATAGAGTAAAGAAGTTTTCAACTTTAGGTTGCTGTTTAATACATAAATTGGAACGTTCTATTTGTATATCTCTTTCAAGGTTATACGCACATGTTTGAAAATGTATTTTTAAACTAAAACTAAATTGGTTTTAAAATATTCCAAATACTAATATTTTAAATAACTTGCTAGTCATTTCAAAAAGGAATTTAAGAATGTTTGAAAATAGAAAAAATATAAATTTAATAAAATACACATATTTGACAAAATCCTCTTATATGCTCATAGAAATGCAATAAAATTTTACGACCATAAAGCTTCTTTCTTCAATATATTTATTGATAAAAGCAGAGTTTTGTATTTTTAGGGCACGCCAGGAAAGCTTATTTAATGTTTTTTTAATATTTCTTTTTATTGTAGTTTTTCAGTTAGATTTGAAAATTACAATGGTGTTTTGTTTGCTCTGTTGACCTTTCTCTTTTATATCTCTGGGGGGATTTACTTTTAAGCATTTGAGAGATTTGAAATGTTCTAACAAAAATCGCTTTTACAAGAAACCAAAAAAGGTTTCAATACCAACGTAAAGATACTTAACTGCTCTCTTAATTCAAATTTTTGTGGGTCACAATGATTTTTTTAATCCTCATAAATGAAAGGCACGTTTCCAGCTTATGGCAGACTGTTTCTATTTAGTATTTCCTTTTAGCGGCCATAAGTATCGCAGCATTGCTGTTTTTGTTTATGTTTAATTACTTTTCTCATCTTACAATTTCCAAACTAGGACAGTTTCATTTCTTACTTATTGAAACAGCCACTTTGTTATATAAAATTGCGTATTAGTTCAAATTCTTTGATACTTTCTCTTTTTGTTTGGTTTTGAAATTACTATTACGTATACTTTCATCTTTTCTAACACAATCATTATTCCGTTTTAGTACTTCTTCCAATAAATTTCCTGTTCAATTTCTTCTGTCTTTTACCTTTTTTTGGCTCTCTTTTGAGATTTTTAGTGATTATTTTTTTGCAGGGGTTGAGTACTAAACTTTAGTAAAACCTCCAACTTGGATAACTAAGTTTACTTTTACTTTCTAGTTTGCGGTCTTAACGAATTGGCCAATTCAATGCTTTTTGGGTCAATTGCGAAACAATTCTGTTTGTCTCGTATCGTGCATATTTCAGTGCCAATGACATGCTATCAATTCTGCGTATTCCTCCCATTCAATTACTTGCAACGTTGTTTCGGACAAGCTTCAACGGAATTCTTCTATATCCATGTTAAAGGATACACTTTCATATATTAAATGTTCAATATCCGTTAATTAATAGAAACTACAACATTTAAATAACTTTATCTTGGACTTTAAGAAGTTTTTCCCTAGTGATGGAGTGACAAACTTGTACAATCACATTTTCTATACCATTTGCGTTATTCCTTGTGTTGATGATAAGCTCTTCTGGCGCAAAATCATTAAAGCAAGCCACTTGGCATGGTGGTTCTTTAGACCATTTAGAACCACTTTAGTCGCGGAGAAAAGGTTTCGGCCCTTAAGGTTCAAAATGGGCCATTTTCAAAATGACAATGAATTTTTTCAAGTTTCCTATATTTCGGCCAATTTTAGTAGCTGAGTTATCGAATTATATTAATTTCTACATGAAGAGGACGAATAAATACCAGTAAGATAGTGCTATAACGGTGGTAAGTGGTAGTTTTTATAGTAATCATGATTTTAAAAAGAAAAAAAGAACAGTAAATACAGTCTAAGTAAGTATGGTCTATGTAATATGCGTATTATGTTCTTTGCTACATACAACAAGCGATGACTTCAGAAAAATGTACAAAACACTTTGTAATTAAACTCAAGATGTATTCTAGTTAAGTTATGGCTTGTAGAAAACGCCAAGAGCTCCACTTGTTCAAGCCATCAGTTGCAATAAGCAATATGTTTAGAAAACAAATAGTTTTGTATAAATAAAACTATCTGAACACTGACATCTTATTCTCGCAGCTATCTTTGCGGGTAATGTACAGAAAATGTATAAGGGAGGGCATTTTGACAGCATGCGCATCTCATCGGTTTGCAGCTCGAGTTGCAGCCACATTTTCCCCAAAATGGAAAGCTTTTTTTATATTTCCTCCACATCTAGTCTCACTGGCTTTTACTTGGAGATACCCTAATTCCAACTCCATCTGGAGGGATGAAGAGGGGCGTCGTAGAAGTTGCGATTCTACATGCTGCCACAATGTGGATGATGTTGGAGGCAGCAGCAGTTTGAATTGTTCATCGGAGTTGTGAAACGCTTAAACCCATTTATCTTCCGTTTGGGTGAGGCTTCCACGTTTTGAACGCTTTTTTCTTGCCAATGGAATTCAAACAAAATGTGGTATCACAGCCCGTGAAACATTGAAAACCCCGCAGCGAGTTTATTGCTTACATAGATAATCATTTGTGCGACAAGAACAAAAGATAATCCCGATTACTCGAATTAACTACTTAGTCACACCCGTTGATTCTGTACCGTTTGATTACTAAAATGGAAAAACCAATCAACAGCACCAAGTAGTTTACGGATTAATGCACAAACGATACGAATACGGTACAGAATCGCGAGTGTGCTGCGTCATCTACACGGTGCGTGGTGGTGTTCACCAGTTACTCGTTTTGCATGCCAAGAACATGGTGAAGCACGATGCCAAGTGTACTCGGCAAGAATTGTACACGGACGTCCTTGTGCTTTGGCTTCATTCTTTTTTCCCTTGCAAGCTCTTGGACTGCTGAACTTTTGAATCTAGTTTAAAAAATCGAACATCAAAAGACCGAAATGAGAAAGATCGAAGTGAATTTAGTCGAAAATAAATTAATGAAACTAAAGAAATATTGAAAGTCAAATTTAATTAAAAACAAATTATAACACTTCCCTTTGCCATCACAGTACTGAATCTATAGATATGACCCTTACATTAAAATTTTATATACTATCATCTCACTTCCAAAAGATCATCTGTTTATATTCTTTTTCCCTGCAGTGTAAATATTCATTCAACACAAACTTTATTGCGTTTTTGTTTGTTTTTACAAATTCCAAATTATCCATTTTAAATTAATTCGCACAAACAACACTTCTACCACAAACAAAAACAGTTAACACGGTACATAAATTCACCAAGAAAAGCAGTACTGATTTTTGACAAAAATCCATTACTTTCCATCCATCCACTTTCTTTTTTTCATGGATGTGAATAGCAATCTTGATTTTCGATCAAGTTCATTTCAATCTTTTTTTCTTCGATCATTTTATTTTTGATTAAATTAATTCGATTATTTTAATTTTGATCAGACCAATTCGATCTTTTTTAATATAGACAGAAGTTTTGGCTATTGATTAGAACAGGAAGCAAACGCCGTTACATCGGAACTCATCTGATTACATCGGTGATGAGCAACGGTTACAGGTGTGCTGAAGTTACTTACGTCAGCTTTTGTGAAATACTTACTGTCTCTTCCTCATTCGAGACTCTCTAATTCTGATTCAAAAACAGAAAATACGTTCTCAATGAATATTAGAAAGGTCTTTTAGCAATCGAGAATAATAAACATCATCATGCTGCAGCGCAATGCTTCTCCTATTTCTCCGGATTGAGGTTGGAAGAAATGTGCGAATGGGAACCAGTGTGGTCAGATGTCAAAGAGGTATGGAACGAGCTCTCCATCCTAGGAAAGTGTGACTGAAAGTTGAGCTATGAACGATGAGATGCGCATGCCATCAAATGCCCTGATGTACACTTTATTGTTCGCGCCAAGGTAGTTTTGTTTCTGCAAAACTATTTGCATTCCGTACATTGCTTTCGCAGTTGAACTGTGGCTGATGACACGGACGAGCAGGAGCTCTTGGTAACGACTATTTCTGTTATTTTTACAAGTCAGAGCTCCTTCCACTACTAATAAAGCGTTTTTAGAAACTTGAACTTGACGCGTTTAGCTGTATCTGATATTAAGAAGAAGAGAACAAACTTGATTGATCATCATGGTAGTTAGAAAATATTTAAATTTAAGGTAGAGAATAGAAGCTGGCCCAAAATGTTTTATACATTTTTCTGAAGTTAACACTTGTTTTTTATAGCAAAGTATACATATTATAATAAAGCATCCTTACTTGGATTATGTTTGCTGTTTTCTTAAAAGCATACTACTATGGAATCTACCACTTCTCACCTTTGTAGCTCATCAAACTGTGTATATTCGTTCTCGTCATGTAGAAATAAATTTGTAACGTACGTCAATTAAAAATCTGCACAAACTTTTCTTACATGAGAAAATTAACGCAGTAGTCTTTTCATAAAACGTTGCACAAATGTTGAGAAAAACTAATTGCAGAACAGGCACCTAACTTAGATCAGTAGAGAGGTTTTGGTATCAATTATAGGAAGTATATGCAAGTAGGTGGGAAGCGAAGACTTTACCGCAATCGCAAGGCCCCAAATTAAAGCAAAACTCATCACTTTAGACGTTGATGATTAAAGTATATGCCAAAAGCAGCAGATTATGGTGCTGATTGTGTTTCTTCGCACTAGTGTAGATGTTGTTACTGTTGTCAAATTATTTTGTATCTCTGTTAAATTAATACCTAATTAATCAATTTTTTAATTTATGCAGATTTTTAGTTGACACACCTTTAATTTGACATCTGAACTCTTTGAGACTAAAATCGGTCGAAATATAGGAAACTCAGAAAATATGGCAGCAATTTTGAATTCTAGGGGCTGAAACCTTCGGCTCTGCAATTCAAATCATTTTAAAGGGCCTGAGGAACCACGAGGCTAACTGACTTGCTTTAATCATTTTATGTCAGGGTTTTCTACGAACTGCTCTCACTATTATAAATTGATCGATTGGTACAGTTTTTGTTGAAATAGGTACTTGACTATCCATTATGAAGAGGGTGTGTAAAATCTCATTTACTGCAATTTTTCGTGTTTGCAACAGAATAGGACATCACGATATGTTTGATATGTAGAAATACTTGAAAATTTGTCTGTTTTACTTTAGATCTCTTGAGATATTTACTTAATGTCACTATTACTCTGTGTTTTTGCAGTTCCTACAATTAATAATAAAATGTTTCATCGGAGTAGTAACCCGGTACCCTTTAAATATTTCTCAAGAAAAACCATAACATGAGTTTAATATAGCAAGGCAAAGTAGAGTATTATACAAGCTTTATACAATATTTAATATGATGAGCTATGTAATGCAAAAGGAATGTTTTAATTTTAAGGAAAATCGTATTTATCATTCTAACAAAAAATTCTTCTAGAAATTCCTTTCAGATAAAATGTTAAAGAAACGAAAACTCGTTTTCATAACAAGCACTAATAGATTAAAAATGCTAACCTAAGTATGTTTATGGACGTTAAACAAAATTGAAATATTTGTCACTACAATTCTCGATAAAGATTATTTCTAAAAAAGGGTTTTCGCTGTCAGTCAGCATTTTTCGAACAAACCGAAATATCGTGCGACAAAGTTGACAAAGTAATTCAACCGACAAAGCTCGACGGTTTTATTGATTAGTAAAAGTCATCAACAAAGCGGAGGGCTTAAAATACAAATAGGTTTTAAAAATGACAGATTAACGGTCAAATCGGTTTTTATGTGATTTATATTTCATAAAAATACTAATAATTGTTAATCTCTACAGTTACATAGTATTATATTTGAAACTGCAAAATCGGAAATAAAGTGGGTTGTGATGAAAAGAAAGCTTTAAGTAAACAAACAGGTTTAGCAAACGAAGAAACATGTAACATCTGTTTCGTTATTTATTTAATCATATATTTCTCGGTACCTTCTTAGGAAATAACTACAATTGCACATAATCAGCTTTAATTACTTTTAAAGCATTTTTCTATAAAAATTGTACAATACTAACTTTTGGTTTTTATTATAAACAAAATTAACTAACAGTCTATGTAATACAAGCAAAAAGGTATATAATCTATCTAAAGGCATATGCGGTTTAATAACTTTAAAGCATTCTCTTTCGTTGATATCGAGTTTGCTATTCTACGTATAAAATAAAACTAATTATTTTTTATTTTGTTGACTTCACACTAATAACTTCAATCTGCAAACTATTTAAACAACAGTACCAATTTTCTAAATATTTGTTAGCATGATAACTAGCAGAATTTGTCAAAAAAAAAGTTATTAGACCTCTTTTAAACGGTAAGAAACACCTAGTGTTGCTTTAAATCTTTCTGTCTTACAAAGAGATCAAACATAATTTTAAAGTCTCTAATGATTGTTGTCACGTTTTTTCCAATTTTTAAAAACAGATGCTAAACTATTAATTTAATGTAGGTACGCAAACCTTGTATTAATTCAGATATGTAAGAGCCATTTATGTTACAGGTGTGAGAGGTAGAATTTCAAGCCTGAAATGTGAACCACATGAGCGCTTAAAATTACTTTCATCTCAAGAGGTTAAGAAAATCGAGGCACCCGTTTACATTGCTACAAGTAATAACTCTACATATTCAGATTTTGCTAACAAATTATTAATGATTTTTGAAATCTTATTAGAAAATACGTTTGCGGCTTCTGACAATCTGGTTTTAAATTACAAGCTCTAGCTGAAATTTCCATTTTAAATTGAACTTGTTAAGCGCTTGTAACATTGAGAAACGGACTTCTCCGATAATATATACATATTGTATAAATAATTAAAACTAATAAAGACAGTTTTGCTTCTTACTCACTGTCACTGTGCAAGAACAAAGACCAATTCTAATGACGGTCGTAGAATAAAATATTTATAGTTTTCTATGTAGAATACAAAAATGTTACAATGCATCAACCTGTAAGCAAGAAAATGAATTTGGTTACAGATCATTACTGTTTTTGAATTTTTGTTTGAAATAATTCAATTAGTATATTAAACATCGGTAGAACTAGACTTAGACCTAGTTTTAAAATAAAATTATTTTAGTGAATCTGGCTATGAAAAGTTAAGTCAATTCATAGTTTTCAACTTGAGTATGCTACATGTTTAGCTTGTGTTAATATGGGCTCTCCTATGCAATCTAGCAAACGTGGTAGGAATTTACTCATTCTAGAATATTTTTTAGAAAATCATTTGTTACCTGATGTTTTGCATAGTACTACAATTTTATTTTAAAATTAATATTAAAAAATTCCTATAATTTTCTTATACTTTTATATTTTACGAACCGCGAAAAACGTCGAAACTCCATTTCTGTAAAATATCTCGTCAACTGTTGCTTGTACTTCAAAAGTCTATCAATACCTAAATATCCAGAAATTCTTCACTTATCCCAAGATTCCAAGAGTGATAGTTAAACAAGGATTGAAACCTTGTAGGTAGTATAGTACGTCTAGAAAGTATGTGGAATTTTTCTTGCTTCTATTTTGAAGGTGTATGGTATGTTTTAAATTCTTAAAACCAAATATGACACAAGACTTTGACTGATAGTTACCTGACATAATTGATAATTCCATTTAACAAATTCAGTGGACAAGGCAAACCGCACACTCTCAAAATAAAAATTAAGTGAATTTCACATTCCTCTAAACGTGCTATACTTGCTACGTTCAGCAATCAATATACAGAGTTGTAGGAGGCAGATGCTGGTATTATTTTTCATTTCAATAAATGCCTAAGACTTGAACTTCAGAAGTTCAAATGTAAATTAGCAACTGTTCACTCAAATTCAATTTGATTGGTATCAACTCGTAGAGACTTACATACAGTAAGTTTTTATCTTTGATTTTTTTTTTGTAAAACTTTTTACGCCAAGACTTTGTGTATGTTTGGAAACAAAAATACAAGCAATTTTGATCTACCAAGGAATATTTTCTTTGAAAGAAAATGGCGTCTTTCGAAATGACCAAAATTAAGAATCTATTATTTTTAATACAGCGTGACAGATTATTTCAAATCTGATGTCTGTTGTGAGAAAAGATATATGACCTTTTTGTCGTGCTTGAAAGAAAAATGAGATGCCACTCCTTATGCAATTTGGACGTATGAATCGTAAACATAGTGTTATGATATGGAGAGCTCTTTTTCTCAGGGTCCTTATTTTTCTTCGTTTGGTTCTTAATTTTTTTATTAAAACGCTATTTTCTTGATAATATTAATTTATTTATATTTTACTGTCATTACATTTATCAAACAAAAAAAAAAAAATTTTTTTTATACTCTCTTTTTTTATCATTTTCAAATATCACTACATTTTTAATATCATCACATTTCCCCTCCATATTAATATAAATTTTAAGCGTTTTATACTATAGCTTAATTTTTGATTAATATTAACTAAAATATACTCAATTGCGAATTCCATTACAATTTGATCTTTGTTTCTTTTATTTGTCTTATGTAATATAATAGATATTGTTTTGTTTCATGATATACATAATCATTTTTTTTAATGGTGTTTTATTTTATGTTTTTATTCTAACCTTAACTATTTGAATTGACGGTCTTGCACTTTGACATTTGTCGAACGTCATTTTGACATTAGGCAACTGTCATTCATTCATTTTTTTTTCTAACATTAGTTAATTGTCACTTTGACATTACATTATTTCAACAGAATAACAATTTAAAATTTTATAAGTTTAGTTAGCATTATTAACATTTTATACAGGATTTTTTTATTGTTTTTTTAAATCAATATTCGATATTTTCATTTTATTTCACATTTCCTTCCTATTTCTCCCTTATTTTCTTCTATTTTCCAACTAGCTTTCATTCATGCTGCATTCATACAAATCATTTTCTACAACTTCTTAAGAAATTGCAAAAATTATTTTCTCTAATAGTAACGTTTTCTTCATACAACTTAACTCCCTGCCTCATTTATCTACTTCAATATCATATTTTATTTTTACTTATTCATATTAAGGATCATATTTTGACCTTTTCTTTTAATATTATCAATCATATCATTAATTATTTATTATTATTATCATTATTATTCTACTAACTTCATATTCAAATCTTCATAATTATCATCATTTTAATAATACTTCATTATTAATTATTTAACTCATTATGATTATCTTTAACACATTCATTCAAGCATCATTCATACCTTCTTGTCAAACCTAATACGCAATGCTCCCTATTCTTCTTTGGTTATTTTTGTCAACATTGGCTTCTAATTTTTACTTTAACATTCTCTTGTAGCATTTATTCTAGTTCTTTGATTTTCTTTCTTTTTCTGCATTTGTAATTTCTTTGTTCCTCTCTGACTCCTGATAGTAAACTCTTTAAATGTTTTTTCATTATCATTTTATATTTTTCCATCCTCATTTTGGATTTATTATCTTTTTTAAATATTTTATACCTCGATTCCTTATTTTTCTTTCTAGTCTTATTTTTAGATTTTCTTTTGACTTTGATCCCCTCCAACCTTTTATTTTCCATTGTCATCTTCATTTTGTTTCTTTTTTCCGCTTTTCTTGCTCTTCTTAGTTTATTCTGCCAATTAATAGTACATTTCACTTTTTCTTTATTATTATTGTTATTTTGATAATTTTTTTCTTTTTTGTAATTATTCGTTATCTTATTTTTAAGATTACCCTTTCTTATTGGTAAACTGTTAATTATTTCTTTTGGATTTATTCGTTTGTGGTTTACTGAGAATTTTGCCATATTTTGAATCCCGCTATCTAATATACAATAATGACTTGGTCCATGATTACCTGCTGTTGATTTCTCTTCAACATTTTTGTTTATTTTTTTTTAATTCTATTTTCACATTCTGCTGGTAGTTTTCTTGTGCTTTTTCTTGCTCCTTAATTTTCTCATTTATATCTGCATCCCTTATTTGTAACATGTTGATAATTTCTTCTTGGTGTCTTTCTATTTTCCTACGCATTTCATTCTGACATTCATCTATCTTATTATTCACCTCTTCTTGTATTTCACCTCTCATGTTTTTAACAATATTATCCCATCTATTCTCATAATCTTCAAATTTTCTTTTAATTTCTTCAAATCTTTTCTCTTGATTATGATTGATTTCTTCAAATCTTTTAGTATTATCTTGTTTAATCTCTTCTAATCTTTTAGTTTGGTCTTCTATTCTTTTAGTTTGGTCTTCAAATCTTTTAGTTTGGTCTTCAAATCTTTTATCTTGGTCTTGTTTCATTTCTGTTAATATTTTAAGTAAATCTGGTTGTTGTTGTCTTATTTCTTTTTGCTCTTTATCTCCCTTTTCAACATCTCCCATGGTCTCCTCCATACTTGTACTTTCTTCTTTCATCTGTTCAATTTCAATATTTTCTTCCTCTCTTTTGTCCCTTTTTCTACTATCTACCGATTTACCTCGCTTTGACATCTTGCCACTACCAACAGACAACTAACAAAATGATAATTATGTCTTTTATTTAACTTGCCCTACCACGTTGGGACGCCAATTTTTTATGTTATGATATGGAGAGCTCTTTTTCTCAATTTTTTTATTAAAACGCTATTTTCTTGACAATATTAATTTATTTATATTTTACTGTCATTACATTTATCAAACAAAAAACAAAAAAAATTTTTTTATACCCTCTTTTTTTTATCATTTTCAAATATCACTACATTTTTAATATCATCACATTTACATTTTTAATATCATCACAATAGCTACCGTTTGGGATGAATGTTATTTCAAAACTTATAATGGAAAATGTTTCAATCTTTATTTTCGGTAACAGCTATTTTCCATTTAAAACCAATAGTTTGTGAAATATTTGCAAACAACGGGTTTCTGACATTATTTATGAATCGAAGAACGTTAAGGGCACAAGAAAGTTATGGGAGCCTTTTATTATTATGTTTTATGGTCTACAACCTGATGTTGGACAGTACTATTAATGTCTTAATATGAGAATTTGAATACCGTAAATAGCAACGTACTAAAAGCTCGTTTTACTTATGTTAGTGAAGAACTGGCGATCTTTGCTCATTGTAAGTGTTATAGCCTCCTTGCGTAATATATTATCACATATGCATTCATCTATTTGGGTTTTAGATATTCCTTCAATTGTTTATTAATTACAATGTCCAATACAACGCGTGATTCTATAAAGCTGTCTCAATTTATCTCGTTTTTATTATTCCTATTGTACGGTCATTTGGCGCATTACAAATTATAATTAAATGTAACCAAAGCTAAATAGTTATTTTTAACTACTTTACTAATTGTTTTGTTATACTGTTTTGTTATAATATAACTATATTTACATAGCAAATATCTGAAAAGTAAGAAAGCTTTGAGAACATTTCGAAAGACTGAATCATCAGTCACTTGTAGCTTAAGTACTATATTATACTTAACCTAACTTTTAATTTCTTATCTATTTCTAGACTTCGTTATGTGCTGAAATGGCATCTGAATTGAGGTTTGCTTTACGATGTCACGGAACTTCCAAACCAATTCGCAAGAAGGACAAAGCGAACAATACTAATATGGGATCAGACGAAAACCGTTTTCCTCATCTCGGTCCGTATCCCGCGTATGGTTTTGTTATAGACAAGGAACCTCTAAGTTAATTTCTTATCTCATATCCGTATTTTTATATATTCTAATGCTTTTATTTTACAAGACTTCGTAATTCCTTTTTTTACATAAATATAAATCTTGTAGTTAATTGAAGAAGTGGTGTACATGTGTGATTGTCGCTCACATCAAGTTGTTACAAACAAAAAAATGTATAATATATTTTATGGCTAATTTGATAATTTTTGCTAATGTTTAAATTCTGTTGACTGCATTTTCTGCAAACTATGATAAGTCGTGTTAAATTAAGGTGTACATAAAAAATAAACATTCCATCTTGTAAATAAAATAAGAATAATTAATGCTGTTAATATTAACATATTTTTACAGGTTCTAATATTTTATTTATTACAAAAATTTTAGGATGATAGACATGAAAATTGTTAACTGTTTATTAATTTGTACTTTTTATATTGTCGATTTTGTGTTATATAGCATACAAATGGATAAGTTACAAAAAAAGAAGTTTAATTCTTGCAATAAATAATGTCAGCCTATATCTTAATTTGTTAACAATAGGTTTTTGCTAAATATCGTCCAAATATCATAAACATTTGAAACAAACTCATCCAAACATTCGGAATGCAGTATTGCAATAATGCAGTACACCTTAGCGGAATAAATCAAATTGTTAAACTTTGGATTGGTTTGGTTTCTACATATCCATAACATTCTGTAAATATCCATTAGCGTGTATGTGTGCTATTTGAGAACTTTGTATTATTAATAACAAACTTTCTATTTGTGCATAAGAATTACAACAAATACATTTCGTTTTTGATTATTTATCTTCGTTTCCCTTAACCATTTACCAATATGTTGTTTATATTCTGAAAATATCGTTCAGTAATGCCAGCTTGACTGTAGATTAGCTAAATATAACACTCAATTTTTGTTCAGCTGTTAAAGCCAGTACACGACCAGTCAGAGTCAATGTACCAACGGAAATAACGAAGTTGAAGTTTATGTTTGTTCTTTTTGATGTTTTAGTGAAAAAGTGCTCTTTACTTTGTGTATTTTTATAAACTATGGCTGTGCTAGTTATAATTACTTTACTTAGCTTGTTATCGTTAGGTTTCTCTTCGCAACTTCGCATTGGTACGTGAAATGAAAACAAATTTTTTAAACCAGGATACGTTTCGTGCTTATAGCCATATAAAGATTAAGAAATTAAACTAGTAAAGAAGCTATTTTATTTTAAGAACAAACGTGATTATTGCTACAATACGAAATTCCAGTTTGCTCATTCATGGGTGCTTAGTTTCTAATTATAACCCTGTGTATTCATTCGGAGCCTGTTTGTGTTACTTGCTAGCTTTCACATGTTGTGTTTAAAGACAATAATTTTTTCATTTTGTTTTTTGGAAACTGAAACATTGTGAACAATAAATGTTCAACCTGATTCATATCCATTTACGTAAAATTGTCTCATAAGGTGTAGAACTCGATTTTTAATTAGAATACAAAAGTATCATTATTTATAGATAAATAATAACTTAAACTTAAACTATAAAAGTATTTTGTTAGTACTGATTTCTGCTTGTTCTGCGAGAAATGGAATGCGGTTGTTGTTTCCGATACAATTAATGTAATTTATTATAGACACAAAATATTTTCAAGCTTTATTCGCAGTCGCATAAAACCTAACATTACCTCGTGTTTTCCTAACCTTTAAAACTCAAGCAATAATAACTTTAATAAAGAACTCATGTGATTAGCCTGAGGTATATCGAACCTTATATGTAACTGTATAATTTTCATAACCTTCATATGGAAGGTAAACCTTACTCTGAATTTTCTAGATTAACAGTATCTTTTCCTGATGAATTTTGTTTTAGGGCATAACATTATACTTGTTGTTTACTATCAACCATTAAAATGACTTTTGAGCAAAATCAAATCTGTGATCTTTTTAATCACCATCTAAAATTCAAGATTTGTATCACGAAAAATTTAATTGTACTATTACTTAAATGTTGTGGCTAAAATTTTTGAAACGTACCATAATGCAATGTTTTTTAAAAATCTTGCACAAACAATATGTGTACAGTCATCTACAAAACTAATGTCTAAATTTTTGAGAAATAAATAAACCTACCAAATGTAATTACCAAAAATGCTGCTTATATTAACGAGAATTCTTGCGTTATCAGAAGAAGAATTAGTTGGCTAATAGAAATAACTAATCTGAAAATCGAAAGTTTTATAGACGTGCTCTGATTAACTGAAATCGGAATATTACTTTAGTAGGAGACTGTACCTTTGAAATAATGGACCTTACTTTATGGAAATCCTCTTGTTGACAGTTTGAAACAATGGGTGCAGAACTACATACCAAGCTTTTCCATATGCAGTTACGTAGTACCATTTTTAACCCTCGTTACAGTGTAACCCTGAAAGTTCCAAACGCATACAGGTTTTCACTGTATATATCATTTTTTTTCTTTAATATGGTATCGATGCTCATATGTTGTTTGTTTTTGAATTTAATTGCTTTAATCTTTTATTTTAATTGTTTCTCTTGTCCTCAATTACTATTCAGTCAATTTGTTTTAATCTCTTCCGCTTACATTCTTGTATCATAATGCCTTTTTAGGTTTTTTTATGTACTTATCCATTATAACGAAAATGTATTTCTTCCGCGTTTTTGTGGTGATATTTTGCTACATAAATCTTTTTATTGTCCTCGACCGGTTTTTATTTTTTTTTTAATTTCCTTCCTATTCTCATTGTCATCGATCTTGTGATTGCCAAATTGGTTTCCGTAGTTCAAGTTTTTTTATTGGGATTAAGAACATAACTAAAATTACAATTTTTATCCAGACTGAGATTAAAAACGGTTTCTGTGTATTGAGATGGCATTTGATGTCAAGTTCATTTTCCAGTAACCACTGGTGTAAAAAGTGCTTAAAATATACACCGCAGCTCATGAGGATTCAAACACTTACTACAATTGGAAAAATGAAAAATTGTTTGCAAATCCGAAAATATGAAAAAATATAGCTAATATTTTTGATTGTTTCATTCTCTAGTCAAACAAGAGATACTTTTTCGTTGTATAACAATATGCTATATTTATTTTGTGTTAAGCATGCGAAAGCTCTAAAACTTTAGAGCAAAGGAAATATCTTTCCTCAAATTGCAGAAAACTTGGAAATAATAGCAAGGCTTAGTTTTTTTAATAATTTAGGTTTTAGGCAAATATCAATAAAAGGTTTATTATGCAGAAAAATTAACAAAAATGTTTGTAGTATTACACAAGCATGTGTTCTTCTCTTATTTACTGTTATTTCGTTTTTTGTGTTGTTCTCTTTATGAATGTCGAATTTTTTCGGATTACTTGCCAGTTTATTTTGTTAAAGAGTACCTACTATAAAAAAATACCAAAATACCAAAATCTTTTGTACAAATTTATTTAATTTGAAAGAAACATTATATTATTTTGATTACATATGTTCGCTACATATGTTTCAATTAATGTAATGCAAAGAAATAAGTTTAGTACATTAAGAACAAACAAATAAATTAAATTAAATAGTATTCAACAAACAAAATTAAAATAATTCATTTAAATCAAATGTTGGAAATGCCATCCATCAGCCTCTAGGCAATAATTAATGTATTAAACTTATTTCCTTGCCTTCTGTTTATTGAGCATTCTTGACTATATCTCCGTTATTATTAAAGATAGACCCATCAATATCTACATTATTGTATTTGTGAGACAAGGTTTTATCCAAATCTGAAGAAATATAAAGGGTATTCCATTTTAAAAAAATAATTTTTTTCGTGCAGTTTTTTAGAATCACCCTGTACAAAATCGGATGCACACGAAAAACGGCAAAAAACAAAATAAAGTAAACGTGTCTCGGCGTTTTTATAAAAAAACAATTATTACGGTTTTATTTAATTTATTCCATAATTTAGCCGCTCACTGTATATGTATAGGTCAATTCATTCTATATACAGTTGGTTTAGTGTTGAACCCTGAGACCATGAAGATTATCAAATCATTTAAATTAAAATTCACATCTCTCCAGGCAAGTTTACCAATTTTTGTCTGCTCAGAGTTCCCGTTTGACATTCGTCAGCAAAAATAGAAAGAGTGGAACTGTTTTTTAAGAAATTTGCTAGAAAAAAATTTCATACCGGCAAAGATAGCGACAATAGATTTGGAATAAATTCTAGAAGAGGGGTAGATTTCAGCGAGGATGCAAATTTGTCGTTTTATCTCGTTTACTCGGAAACAGCTGGCCTCATAAATTGTAAAAAAAAGTCTGTTTGTGGTAGGTAATCTTAAACCTAAATTTTCACAATGTTCTGCAAGTATAAAAGCTAGCGTAATCGTCTCAAGTGATGCAAAAATTTACATGTCTTCCTCCTAACCCCGAAATTCTAGGACATGCATTGTTCTTGAATAAAAAAGTAAAGCCGGAGACTCTGTGTAATTGCTATGTTTGGCACGTTAAATATCTCTACTGGGGGTTGGAATTCCAGCTAAGTAAATAATGACTACGACAGTCGGTGCCTTAAACAAGCAAACAAAACAAAAGTTCTCAACGTGGTATGATCTAAAACAGAACTAAATATATCTTGCAAAAAATGTTTCTTAACTCTTTAAATTGTATTTCTTAAACATGTAGAAATTGCAAATTTTTGTTTTTATTATCCAATTTGTCTTGCAAACGTAACCTACCTTCACAAAGACTTCTTCGCTAGTGTCAATACTAAGTAAGATATTGCACAGTTACAGCTTATTGTAACACCCTGCAATATTATAATCTGACATTCAGTTAGTCTGTTTTCTGTAATCCATTCTGCAGCTGCATGTATCTGCAATGTCGTTCTATACATCTTCTGCGTAACCGTTCTTCTTGAGTTTGTTTTTGTTAATTCTTATGTGACATTAATATAATGTATTATAGGAAAAACTTTTAAATTCAGCTACTTTGAAAATGAGAAAATATACCAGTATAGATGAAACCATATTATTAGTGATAGGAAGGATATAATTGGAACTATTTTTAACTCCAAGAGCTGCTTCTCAAAAAGTGTCAGTCAAACATTTGTTCTCCTGTTTGCTATGAATGTTTTATACATTTGTCTTAAAATTCTTTACTTTTTACTTTCCGATTGCTGTTGCTCCAGCGCAGAGTGAGACTTCGGTAAGATAACTATTTGCTAGTAACTGAGCTATAGCTCTTCGATTTTTTTTAAGATACTAATACCCGTATTTATAGACAATGCTCCAGTAAGCTGGCTTTGGATTATTATGAATACTCAGTTTACAAGGTAAACTCAATGTGCTTACTTTATTACCTTCAGTAAATACAAGATCGTATTATCAAGGAAGGTTCGAACTGCAAAACATTAGACCAAGCTTAAGTAGAGCTCAAGTTCTAAGTCATGTTTGTGCTAGCTACGGTTTGTGTGTATTATTAAGACACCGACTGACTGTTTAGTCATTAATGATTTTGAAACTGCTGAGTTTCCTTTGAATTTTACTTATACAGTAGAACTTCACTTTGTTATGGTCTTCAGTAGAAATCTCTTGACGTATCAGTCATCACATTGTTGTACGATCTACGATTTTACTTCCTAATGCAAGAAGAAAAAAATGTTTTATCATCAGCTCAACCCAGAAATCGAACATGTGATATTTGAGTTTAAAATCAAAAATGCAAATTTCTAAATCAACCATAGACTGATACGTAGATGTTACTTTTAGTGTTTAAACAGTCAAACCCTTGATACCTATCAATACAGTCGAGAGAAATTTTGATTATCATTGTTATTTGGAGTACGTTTAATTTTCTCTCTCTTTGCAGTTATATCTTCTAGTTTAAGTGCAAGTTTGTCTAAATTAGATAGTTTTAAATGGTCTTCTACTAGGCAGTTACACACTTTCAAATGAAGACAATTGTTTTAAACTGACTAAGCTAGATTGGCATCGGTAATTGGTCAAACCTGCTTCCTACTTATTAAAGATTGTTAACTCATGCTTCATGTTTTTTATTTCTATAATTTCTAGTTATTTTAAACACCTTGGAGATTTTAGTCTTTACCCCTCCTTCTGAATACTTAAAAGCCAAATTATTTTATCGGGGATGATATGTAGGTGTTTGAAGGACTTACTGCTGTACTTTTCCAAATCATAAATTCTGTTGAGATTCGAAATTGATCTGTTTGTCTTGCGAGCATTCACCATATTCAGTGCGACGCACAGTGGTCTGAGGCAAATATTTAGAGGAAAAAGTCAAAAACATAAGTAAAATAGGTGCATGGTGCATAAAAAGGTTATTCGGGTCTCTGAGTAAGAATTTGAAGTTAAAATTGTAAAATTCGAAAAGGCGGGTCCAAAATGGCGCCCATAATTATTAAAAAATTACAAATTGTTCCTAAATATGGTTGTATAACATTATTGCTAGGTACATTATTACAAAATATAGGTTGCAATCGACAAAAATAAAACGACCGGTAAAATACTTTAACGCTGTTATCAAATATAAGACTCGAAAAACACGAAACTGTTCTGAACGCTTCCAGTGTGTTTTGGTTTGGCATCGATAGGCTCTGGTAAGTTTGTAATGTGCATATATACTTAGTTTTATGAACAGTAACTGCGTAATTTTAATAAGTCATAATTATTCATTATTTTTTGCATCATATACGTTTTAAGGTGTCGTATCAATTTGTTAGGCTTAGTTATGGAATAATATCTATAGTACCTAAAAGTACACATAATCATTTATAAATTGTGAAGTTTTATTTGCCTATACTTGCCTAAGTCTTTATTGAGTAAATAAAATAAGTTTTGCAATTATGTGCGCCATATTTGTTCTGCCATTTTATTTTTTTTCACTCTACACTCTTAATTTGAAAGCAGGTATTTAAAAATATCATGTACATTCAATTATGTAAAAAATTTGTTATTTTTCTTTATTGTCATGTCCGCCATATTTGTTGCTTCATTTTAAATTTGTCAATTCTGATGACGGATTCTACTTACTTCTTTGACCTTTGTCCCCTAAATGTTCGGTTCAAACACTGTACGACGGCGATATAATTATTCTTTATATTAAATCAAACATCTTTTTGTAAGAACATTATTTTGCAAGAGTTAATTAGAAATATTTAGTACATAAAAATTCTAAAGATCCAAAATGCATTTAATTTAGTGTTACTTTAAGATTACCTTTCTACAGTCACTAATGAATCTTTGTAAAAATAGGCTAAATCGACTTTAACTTAACGAATTAAAACTAGACGTGTATTAATACTACACTTTTAAAATAAGACAAGATATGAGGCCTAAGAACCAGTTAGCGTAACTCTTATTATTATTTTTATATTCATTTTCGTTTGAAAAGGGTAAAAGGTAGCTGTATGAGAATTTATTGGGAAAAGATTGATTTTAACTGATAAGATCCTGGTTTGGAAGAATTGGTTCTGATGTAAGCTGTCTTATCTAAGAGGATAATGCGTTTTCTTGTCAAACGTTTATCTCCTAGATATTAGATTGAATTCATTTCTTGTAGATCGACCTATTGCTGATTGAGACATTTTTTATACCTGGTTTACCATTCGAAGTTTGTTCAAATCTTTGTACGATATAGCCTGCACATTTTAGTACTAGATAACTTTTAAATATTCCATGTTCTCTAATTTAGGAATATTTATAATTAGTTATTTCCATTTTCATGAGGTAAAACATGCTACAGGATAGTTATGTAATTTTTTGCTAACAAAATACTTTAAGCCATGAAAATAATTTGTTTTCAAATTTTAAACGATAAAGTAAACGCATGTGTGTTATTTTATTTCCAAGGCAAATACTTTTAGAAGAGTATATTTAGCTTGACTTAGCAAAAGAAATCCATCAGCATTTGTTTATATTAGTCTCATAAATAATACTTGAATTTAATCGAAATAAAACTTGAAATTTCTTGTCTGTTGTATGTGCGTAGGTTGTGTTATAATAAATAAATAACTTCGAAGTTTCTAAATTCCAATACACTTTTTATATTTTTTAAGTTAAGCATAATAAACATTCATTTCGAAGCAAATCTGAAGAATAAAACACGCTAAATATGTACATTGTTTTAATTAAAGACCGAACTTAATAATAAACTAATACCCCACTTTCAATTCCTATCAGTCTTATAAAACAAGTAATCACTAACTAATTGCACTCTTTGGAATTTTGATACTACCCATGAATGATATCGTTACTAAAAGGATTGTAAATATTTACAAACTTTTTTAAGTTTTTACTGTATTCATTTTAGGAGGAATGTTTGAAGAAGACGATATAAACAATAAATTAGCATTTATATTAGCAACACAACTGGTAAATGAGAAAAATGTAAATTCTGAATATAATCTAGCACCCGTTACAGTTAGAACTTCCCGGTTTAATACACTACAAGTTTCACAGCTATTGTGTTCCATGTTCCAAGACGGAATTGTAGGTATTATTGGATCTACTTCTCCTTATACTTCCACTCATGTGAAATCGATATGCGATGTAAAAGACATTCCACTTCTTCAGACACAATGGGATATTCTAAACAAAAATGATTCGCTGGTAAATTTATACCCGCATCCTACAGAATTAATAAGATGTTTCGTCGATTTGGTCAAAGCTTGGGGATGGAAAAGCTTTACTATCCTGTATGAAAATGATGATAGTTTATATAGGATAACAGGATTATTAAAAATGTATGATACAACTGGATATACAATAACACTTAGGCAATTACAACCAGATGGCAATCAGAGAAAAATTCTTCTGGAGATGAAACATTTAGGAGAAAAACACTATGTTATCGACTGTTCTCTTCCTCTGTTAGAAGAAGTATTAAAGCAAGCGCAGCAAATTGGTATAATGACAGAAAAATATAATTATATTATTATGAATCTGGATATGGCTACATTAGAGTTATCGCCGTATCAGTATGGAGGATCAAATATTACAGGGGTATGTATACCTTTAGAAGTACTTACAAGATTTTTTGTTATATAATCTAACAAAACATTCACTGCAGTAGTATAAAGATATACCACTAACTTTTAACTCAAATCTGCGAATCTTTTAAACGGTTTTTAAATACACATAAAAATGTGTCTAGTTAACTGGACGCGGTTCGTAATGAAAAACCCACACGTGTCCAGCAAACTGGACACCCATTGGTAGCAATTGACTTCTTCCTTATAACTTGTTCTTTGAAAAACCATGACATAAATTCTTTAAAACATTAGGAATTACTGAAAATGCTTAACCCTTATCCGGGCAAACTGGGTCCAGTGGACCCGGGGCCCACTTTACTTTGCCATACTTTCTAAAATATTTGTCTCGGGGTAATTAACCCTTATGACTTCTAAGAGTACCTTAGGTAGAGTGTTATCAGTCAGTCAAATATTTTAATTTACATTTAGTAGATGAAAAAAAAATTTAAAGTTGATTATTAAATAACCAGGCAACCTTCTTACGTTTCTATTAATACTAAACAATTCTCTGTAAATTATGTTTAGCTTTTGTTCTTGTAAGTTTCAAATGACAATATTAGTGGTAATTACGGTGATTTATGGTTTTATGAATATGGTAGAATACAAAATTATGAAATCGACTGAATTGATATTTTTTAGATGTCAATGTACTGAAATACGAGAATAAACTGACGCTTTACAAAAACTGAAAATGTTAAAAGTTTTTAAAATAATTTTCAAAAGGTCTTTTGTATGTCTGAGAGTATCAAATTAAAATGCAACTTTAATTGATATTTTTTATTACGCGGTCTTTTGAGCCTCTGCTGCCCTCTTAGGTAAATTACGTTATATGATTTACAATAGATTTACAATATTATGACGAATGAAAGAAGACATGAATTTAGCAAAAGTCACGTACAAGCTATAAAATATTGACTTTGTAGGAAAATTATACAGAAATGAAGAATTTCCAGTATAAAGATATGGTTTTTGAGTTTCTGCTGCCCTTCTAGGTAAATTGGGTTATACAATTTTGCAGAATTATATCGAACCAAGGAAAATATTTACTTCTAGTCTACACAAACTTTATAATGCAAAGACGGGTCCACTGGACCCACCTTGCCGGCAACGTAACCAAAATACGTTTCCCGGATAAGGGTTAACTATTTAACTTTGACAAGTTTCTAGTACCTGTTGGATTGACACTTGGACTTTTTTAAAAGTTTCTTTCTCTTGAAATGATAAGTGACTCCAAGAACTGATTGAATCTTTCCAAAACATCTTGTTTACAAACCAATTATAATATTCAAGTCTTACACGTTACTAAACGTAATGCACAACAATGCAAAACAGTAAACAGGTGTGTGCTGTTTCGACAAAAATAGCGATTTTCTATTAAGTAAAATCCAATCACATTTTTGAAAATCACGTATAGAGCTTGGTCTTGTTTGTTAACTAACTTTAAATATGTTAATTCTGGATTTCGTCCCTCTAGACACTCTTCCATGTAGAAACTCGTGATTGATGCAGATTCTACAAGTACAGAAAAACAAATATCTAGAAGACTGCTTAAGATTGTGAACGATAAATACATATGTAAGATAATTCAGTCAAGAACATTACAATTCACAAAATTAGAAAAGTTCATTGTTTACTGTGGAGAAAACCTATTTATTTTTAGATCTAGAATAAAACTTCTGTGTAATATTAACGCATATAACTGAGTATTATATGCAATTTCTGTTTATTAAATCGTTTTAAATAACTAAAGGTAAAGGCTGCTCGAGATGCCATTTTGGGTAATGCAATTGTTTTTCCGCCTATTTAAAAAAATAAGGTTGATGATGTTTACTCTAAACCGAAACGTTGTACAGGAATTTAGTTAGCGTATTTTAATAGAGAACAAAAAATGACACTGGAAAAGTGGTTTTAGTTTTCCGATATCTCTTCAAATAAACAAAAGAAAAAATAATAACGAAAATCGAGAAATCTACTTTTTTTTTAAATATCTAAGATATCTAGATTTTGCAAACGCCAACAAAAAGGTCCTATAAATAGCCAACTTTCATCCCATTTAACCGATGCTGTATCTCTTACCGTTTCCAAGATCTTCATGCAGTGCATCCTTATCTTGGACACACTGTATATGTTCCTGCAAGGTTTTATTACCTACCTACTCTAATTCCGGATTTTCTTCTAGAAATTGAGAAAGAAGCATCGATATTTTAAGAACTTAATGTTTATAACTAATAACCATGCAAGTCACAATTTGTGTTGCAATAATTGGTGTATGTGTTATAGCCCCTATCACCTAGAAATTATACTATGCTACAACAATAAGTGCAAGTAGTCTACATAAATAGTTGTCACATTTATTTAATGGATATAAATACAAGTCTGTATTAGAAACTAATTTATTTAACACCCTTACACATAAACTGTAAGTGAAACTAAAGATTTCAATTAACACTCCAGCTTTGTTGAGCCTTTAATACAGCTTCAGTCCTACATGTACAGGATTTACTGCAATAGAATTTCCTAACTTTTCCAGGTTTTTTAGCAACTTTCGCATAGATTTCTTAACATACTTTTACAGTTTTGGTATAGTAGTAGAATTTCAGACATTTTTCTAAACTTAAATTTGTATCAAGCTGACTAAATTCTGGTTATCAATATGATGTAAGTTAAGGGACAAAATAAATCACACACTCTTTTCTAATTCCGTGAGAAATACAACCCATTGTACAATTATTTTGAGTGAATAAAATGCTCATTAGTAGTGTTTGGTTACTTGTGAGAAAGATGATCGTCTTATTTACTTGAAATAATTGTACAAAAGCCTGTTTTCCTCAAGAACATAGAGCATAAAATCCGATTTATTTTGTTCCTTAGTTTACGTATTATTGTAGCTGGTGTTATTAGATAATACGAAATAATTAGCAACCGACTTGCTTAACTTTAGTTTTCAAAAACCTTTTGTGTTTTGCAGTCATATTACATACCTTACAGTTTGGCTTGATAAATATATGCTAGTTCTGAGACCATTAACGCCAACTTTTATAAGTTTAACTAGTGCCTGGTTCAATAAGTTTCAAAATAATATAAATCAGATTTAGAAATTTAATATGTTTTTGCAATAGTCAACTGTGACTTTCTTGTAATGGTTAACTGTCATTAAACCTGCTAATCATAGTTAAAACAATGAGCAAATGTAATGTTGATATGGTAATACAGAATGACAAAAGCGTGTGTAAATGTGACAGAAACGATGGTAAAATGCCGTTTTAAAATCACAACAAAAATATGAAAATAACTGTAAGTATAAAATAATAGTAGTTTACGTAACTAGTCAGGAAAGCGATACTTTACTGAACAAGCAGACAGGTTCCAAAACGAGCCGTTTTTTTAATGCCGTAATCACATACAGGGTGGTGTCTGGTACATACAGGTATACCAGATTATGCTTTTATTATCTTCCCAGTTGATTTTACGGTAAATATGTAA
>VTPC01003255.1:0-76714 GCA_011009095.1 Ignelater luminosus
TCTTTGTGAATATTATATGCTGTCACTGCCACTGTAAAAAGCTCTAGTTGTTTATGTTTCATTCGAAAGCAATGGCTACAATTCTCTGGACAGAGCCTTCTTAATAAAGCGTCAGCATTTCAGTATACCATGTCACGTCGATGCTCAGTGTGGAAGTTGTATCCTTATAATATCTTGATCCATCTAGCTACTTGCCCTTTGGGATTCTTGAAGTGTAAAAATCACCCAAGGGCTGCGTAATCGGCTCTTAGTAGAAATTCGCGACCATACAAGTACTTATGGAAATGTTTTAATGTTAATATAATAATAATTTTCTAAATCACGAATTGAACGAACGACGTTATCATATGTTCTAAAATACTTTTAACAATTTTGTCGCGTCACTATTTTAAAAATGGGAAGCGTCGAATATTCAGAAAGGGCTGCAGAACTGTATTAAGGAATTTAAGTAACTATTTTCTATTTTTTGCAATTAATGATAAATAAAAAATAAATTCCAATAGTTTATCAAAAGAAAAAAAATTTTCCGTACGTGAAAAATTCTGCAGCATGTTACGTTAGAGAAAAGGGTGTGTACAAGATATTTTGTCGTAAAATTCCTTTCAAGCAGCAAAAAGTACACCATTAACACAGAACAGTTATTGCATATTTTTCATTTCAAGATTGCAGTTTTTCCCAGTTTATAAAATACGTAAAAGAACTCGAACTGCGCACTGACGACTGTGAGTTTCTTCTAGGAATTTGACTTTGGTGGCTTTCTTATACTTAATTACGTTTATTTGAAAGTAAAATATGTTGCCAATAATAAATGAATCCTTTTAAAATATTAAGTTATAATTTTAAGTAGATTGAAGAGAGCGCTCTAAGATGCATACATTTCCTTGTTTGTCTTTTTTTATGTAATTTTCTTCTAGCGAGAGTGATTCTGCTGAAATTTATTTTAAATATGAACTTTACACTTTAGAAGTCATCTAGTTTTTCTATAAATCAGTAAAATTGCCAGATATGTCCTTGCCTATATTGCTTTGTTTTTCCTTTTATTGCTTAAAGCGACTATTTTACGGTTGTATCTGATATAACTTTAGAATCGAAATTTCACTAACAAGCTTAGCGAAATCGGAGAAGTGTGTATTAGATCGGATTCGTGTTGTGTAATTTCACTCAACTTGGATAGTTAAACCAAGTTAGTAGCAGTAAACTTAGAATAATGAAGTTACCTGAGTATAACGGTCACCAAGTAAATTTCCTAAAAGATTTCTGGAAATGTCTGGTGAAAGTTGACTAATCTACTAATTTAAACAGAAAAAGTCATAATAATTTGTTAAAAAGTGATTAATGATCAAATCAATTTTGAAAATGCTGGTTTTGATAAGATTCCTTAAAATAAGGTTTTTAGTATGATGGATCTAGTACTTCAGGATGCATATTCAATTAAAATTTACATCCGTAATTTAATAATCATTAATTATATGGTCTAGACAAGATACGACCTCGAATTTAGCTTACAAAAAATTTACTTTTTAAGAAAGGTTGTATATTTTAATAGGGTCTAATCATTTTAAACGTCCTTATTTAGATAGAATCTTTAAATTTTGAAATAATCAAATTTTTTGCTTTTGAAGTTTTTTAAATAATAAAAACTAGCTACAATAAAATCAATTACTTTTGTGAATGTAACAAATTAATTAATTTTGTTTAGATATTGAAGAAACAGATGCAAATTATTGAATTGAAAACAAGTGATGGATGATGTTTTTCTCCTTTTCAAAGATGATGTAATTTTAGTTACAAAGGTGAAATTTCTCTCTTTTGTAGTGTTTTCTTTAAAGATTAATTAAGGAAAAGAAATATTGCGCAACACTCCAAATTGTTCTCGTATCTTATTATGATTGCATTGACGAATAATTCAATTCAATTTTGTTTCTTGTATCGAATAGCAAGTTTCATCATTTTTAATAAATTCTCAAGTGTGTTAGCTAATAGAAGATGCAATTGAATATTAAAACAATGTTAACTTTTTGCATTTTTATCAACCTTGAATTGATCTATCATGCATATCTCCTTGTATGTCTGGGAATTACACCTTAAAAAACATTTGAATAACACATAAGACTAAAATGTCATAAAATCTATACTATAGTAATATATTTAGTAATCTACCATAAAAGTTAAGGTTGGTAATTAATATAAATCTTGTTTACAAATAGGTAAAATTGTTTTTTCTATCAGAGAATTTCCGTTTTCGTGCTTACGAGCCAATAATAAAAACAAATTTTGTTTGTACGATATTCAACAAATATGTATGTGACGCAATGAAATTGCATTCCTATGAAAATATTTATAGATTTTGTCATATTTATTAAAAATGTAAAAGTAAAAATAAAAAATATATTTACCTACAAGATTTTTGTATTCGTTAAATTTGCACCTAGAAAATTGTATTTTGATGATTTCAACTACTTTCCTTAGTACATTATTTCGATTATTCTGCTTTATAGCAGACACATTGGGCGCCTCTTAGTGAATTCCGAAGTACTATCATTAATATATACCACAAGTAAATAGTAGTCTGAGTAGAAGTAGCTTCATCATCATTAACAGCAAAACGAACTGTAACAACAATAGTTAAAAACTATCGTTTTAAATCGTGGTCAGTAACAGTCAATTACTTTACTCAGTAACTGTTTAGAAACGGTTTACCTACTTGCACTCATTGTTCGAAGGCTCTTTGCTTCGTGCTATTTTCCGGAGGAATTTGTGCGCTTGTTAAATGCATCAATATCGTATTGCTATTGTAATACAGTAGAGCGTCGATTATCCGATTTTAGTGAATTTTGATTATCCGAACAACCTACGACAACATCAGTTTGGATAGTCGACGCTCTACTGTATTATGTAATTCTCACAGTATTTAGTACATTATGCAAAATGTAAAGAAAAATTGAAGAATTTTCATCCACAACTTATTTGCCCGATTTATTTTAACAGGGCCGGTGCCTATGATAGGATTTCTTAATGCTCCTTCATGTGGTAAACAAGTGATGCTTGGTGTGTTTAATGTCAGTTTTTATTAGTCTTACTCGTTACTGTGCAGCACCTAATCATCTCGGTACCCATAACAAATTGCCTCATTTCCACGTTATTGTGCCGGTACTGCTTTAAATAAATCATGGGAGTATGCTGATTGTACTAAAAGTATGTCATAGGGACTTACAGATATAGGTTTTCATAATGTTTAGGGCCATATTATTAAGTAGGTTGATTAGGCTAAAGCCTAGGGTGCCGCCTAAGGAATGGGTCCAATTCTAAAATTATTTTACACGTACTTCATAGCTTAAGTGCCAAATAGTTATGAACGTAGGGCATCCGATCATAGTCGTGAACACTATCGTTTTTTACCATATATACAGTTATTATTATGTTCCCCTTTTCTGTTGGACGTTTAGCTAAAAAATAGTTTGTTTTTTGCATTTGCAAAACCTACTTGTGGTAATTTAATTATCATTGATACGATCTTATTTATTTTTCAATTGAAAAACTAAAAATTTTGTTGCATCCAGAATCTCACATTGATTCTAATTATCCAATACTATACAGGGTGTTCCATTTAAAAACCTTATTCTTTACATCATTGTCCTGTTGTTTTATAGGTGATGGCATTTTATCTTAGTCCGTTGAAAAGAGTTCAAGAGACTATTTAACCTAAGTTTTTGAATTTTTTGAAAAACTTGATTCTGACAGAATTGATAAATGTGTAATGAAAAATCATTCACACTGTATACTTACACTTGCATTTCCGGTGTTCAAAAGTAACAGACTAGTTATTTGCATAACGAGTATGGAATGTGCAACGTTTTAAATTGTGTGACATTTTCCAGCGAGTTTTGTACACGGCTTGTCCTATGACCACAAGAAAATAACACATTTTATTTACAAGAAATTTCATAGAAATTTGTCAACAATTTGTTTCTTCTTTTTAAACTTTCTTTGTTTCAACTTCAATTATCTCTTCTTTCTATTTTGACAGATGCCACATTATTCTAAATATAGGTTATGTTTTTCTGCTGAAACTAAACTTTTTTGTGGAAAACAGAATAAAGTTAAAAAAAAAGTTGAATATTTCAGTAATCTAATACTTGAAATAATCGATTATTCGAGTAATCGAATACTTATTGATTGAGATAATCGATTAATTAATATAATTTTGAAGTTGCTTGACAGCTCTGTTGTAAACACTAAATAACCAACATATTATTGGATCGAGATTACGTTATGCCCATTCGAAACGCAAAAGAATATTTAGGTACTGCGTTTCACTACTTTGATTGTACAAAAAGAACATATAGAATATACAAAATTCTAGAGTTGTAAATCCAGTTTAAGAACTTACGGTATGGGTTTTCATAATGTTATTAAATACCGGAAGATTCTGAGAAGAACATTGAGAATTTAGAGAACAATGCTGGAAATCTACTCTTAAACACTAGTAGACACTACATAACCAACAGATATTAGTTCGAAATTACAAATTAGGATATGCCATTTGAAACGTAATAGAATCTATATCATGGCTAGCGCTTTAGCAGGTGCATTTCATGTTATCACGGTGCGTAAGACAAGTTGCCTAATTTGCATGTCCTTGCGCCGGCCTTGAACGTAAACAAAACCCTTGCACGACAATTAAGAAATCTGCTTGTATTTGAATTCTATTCATGATTTTTCTTATCAAGAAAAGTTTTGTTCTTAGGTGCACCAATGTCAAGGAACAATAAGATTCTCGGGCACATTAAGCGACGGTATCAGTAATTTCACCAACACTCAAGTTATTTCCACAATCTCTAATTTTGCAAAAGTGATTGAACAAACCCTATATGGTCAAATACTCAATCATGCTAAGCCTTTTATAAGCAACAATTAACATTATTTTGTAACTGGATGATTACTAATCTTGTTTCTTTTATACAATTTCTCTGTATGGACATTCGATCGTGGTCTTATACAATTGATGTTATTTACACCGATTTTGATCGAGCGTTTGATCCTATATCCCACTCCATACTAATCCACACATTCTGCAATTTTGGATTCTTTTATTCTGCTTTGCAGTCGTATCTCACGACCAGAATCAACTATGTACAGTATAATGGTTTTAGTTCGTTTGAGTTGCCACATCTAGAGTGTCCCACAAGGCTCAGATCTTGGCCCTCTGCTGTTTGTTCTTTTCTTAGACGACCATTTACCAAGTCTCAAATGTTATGTTCTTGCTAATGCTGATGATGTTAAAATCTTGGAACTACATACAGTTCCCTGAAGACTCTGCAAAGCAACTTCAACCTTAGGTTAAATATTAAAAAATGCAACATTCAAAGGCTTCAATCTGTTTTACAAATAAAAGACGAAATTTGCTCTTTTGCGTCCTGAATACTCAGCTCTGTTATCAGAACGACAAAACTTTTTAGAAACCTTACTACCTTGCCTACTTTATATTATGCCTTTGTGAGAAGTTGTTTGGAATACGCCTGGATTATCTGGCATCCTTTTTATCTATCAGAACAATTACCTATTGTACGCATAGAAAGAAAGTTCAAAAAGACCAATGTTTTTCCAGATAGAAATATTAATTATTGTCTCTTGTTAGAGGAACACAATTTTGAATCGTTCCTAAAAAAGAGAGAAAAATGCAGCTTTGAATTTTTGGCAAAAAGTTAGTCGACAACAAGATAGACTCCTCAGAGCTATAGGGTCAGATTCCTCTCCTTGTACCTACTTAGGATCAACGCGAGATCTGCCTGTCATGGTGAAAAATGCTGACCAATTTATTGATGACATCTTTTAGACTTGTCACTAATGTATTGCTAATTAAACACTGTATTCAGACTTCAATTATCTCTATACATATTTAATGTATAGAGATCCAGAGTTAATTAAATTGGAACAAAATCTGCCTATTTTAAAGTTGAGTTTATTGCTATTTTAGCTTCTTCAAAATAATTTTGGCTTCTTAGATATTTGCTAGAAATGGAGATTTGTAGATTTTTTTTTTGTAAATATCTTTATAATGGTCTCATTATCTGACTTACTATCTAACATTGTAATAACTGTAAGCTACAAATATTATTTAACATTATAATTTCTATTAGAGATTGAGATTTGGAAAAATGGTAGACACAGAGTGGTAGGAAGTTAAACCAACAATGTGAAAAAAATATTTCTGCCAATTTGTTTTTGTTGTTTCCCTACAAAGATACATCAAACCTATGATATCTTCTTAATAGGGCGCCTCTTGATTTTGATACAATTTCTTGAATTAGGTACAAACTATTTTTATGTGCAAATCATAGTATATCATGGTTAATTACAAGAGCATCATAAAAATGTACAGGATGCTCCACTACAAAAATAAAAATTTTGGCGGCTTAGGCGTTTTCAATTTCTAATGGAGACTTTAAATGATATTATCTTGATGTATATTCTGATAGCCAGTTTAGAAAAATGCAAATCATCCTACTAAAGGAAAGTCAATAAATCAGAATTTCTTTTAAACAAAAAGAATTACTTACATTTAGGTTAACTGTCTATAATTATACTAGTCATTTCAAAAATTTCTTTCATATTATTAACCTCTTTTAGCAAATTTGGTAGAATTTATCCTCTCGAGCATTCTATGTACAACATCCGAAAATGATCAAAATTAGAGGGCAGCGGCCGAGTGTTTGCTTCTTAGTGATGCTTTTGAAGAAAATATTTAATACTACTAAGATCCAGTAAGAAACTTCGCGATTTGAAACCTAGTAAATAATACATAGCTCAAATTATAGATTCTCAGTTGCGTTCATATTATTTCTTATTATCTAGAAGGGAATAATAATTAAAATTTATTGTGAGTTCTTAATGTTCACAGTCTTATGTTTGTTTTGTTTTTCAGAATTTTATTTCTCTTCTATTCATATTATTTATACACGAAACATTTTTCTCTGTGAAAACTACACAATTGTTAGAAGTAAAAGCAGGATGAAATCGTGTCAGTCTGGAATTAAAACAAATTTATGTAATGTATGTCACATGAGTTGTGTATAGAATTCTTAATTTTATTTAACGAAATATTTGCTCGATAAAGGTCACCTGTTGCATAAAAAATTCTTTTATATGGAGCTTGTAGTCTCACATTTTTAAATAATTTTTCTCTAACTATACATATCCGTAGATAATTTGTTTAAATGGTCTCTCTTGGATGACTATTCCGCCTGTCTGTCTTGATGATTGACGTCATGTGCAAGCGTCTCTGAAATTGCATTATTTCAGATGCTAGAATAGACTCAAGGTTAGCAATTAATAATTTAGAGTGATCTTATACCAATTTACGGACGCCGAAGATTGCGCTTTTAACTTTGACTCGCTGAATTGGCACAGGTCAGGATTCGGTTATAGACTAATAAATCTTTTAAATGTCTAGTAATTAATTGTAATAGGTGGTTTTTCTAATCAAATTATTTATGAAAATTCTTGTGCGCAAAACTGACTTTTTTTAAAAATCCTCATTTTGTAGAATTGTTTCGGTATCAAACCAAAAATCACAGTAACAAATAGAGGGTGTTCTATGTATTTAAAAAGAATCGAGAAAAATAGTGATTTGCGTTCGTTGATCACTCTGTATAATAAAACTTGCCTTCGTTGCAACTTTAGCCGTTACTTCTATAGAACAAAGCTTAAAGTCTACTTTTGTAAAAGCGAGACACAAAAGCATTCTTTATTATTAATATCCAGGCGAGTCTAGAAGTTTTGGAAAACAATTCAAAACTTCTAAACAGATTGATAGTGCTATAATGATATTATTAGCAATCAATCAGAAGCAACAAAATATCACAACAGGGTACTCCATTAGAAGGAAACAAGAGGTTGGTATGTCATGCTGTTATGGAGCACTACTGCATATGTACGTAATTAGGTGTGGTAATCATTTTTTAGTAACATCTTTTGATATTTCTTCCAATAACGATATGGCGCTATTCCTCAATCTGAAATCATTGGAACACCCTGTATAAGTTTTCATTGTAAATATGTTAGTACCTGCTCCTAAAAGAATATAAGAAAATAAATATTATTATTATTATTCAATCTAGCTAATGATTTCCTTGTTTTCATTGCTTTATTTATTTGATTCACTATTTGTGTAAAACTTTTCAGCTTGACTTTATGTAAGTTACTGAACTTTCTAGCAGTGGGATTTGTTATTTACAGTAAATAAATTAAATAAGATGAATGGAAGAAAAAATAAAGAGGGAAATAGTTTTCTTGATTGAAACCTGAAATTCCTTGCTGTTTAACAATCCATGATTGATTTGAAAACTTTTAATTTCTTAACTTTCCTCAAGTTTCTTTTTATTTTAAAGATTAACAGCAGCAGAAAACTTGCCTTTTATAAAAATTTAAAAAGGTTTTTTGAAGTGGAATCAAATTAATAAGAGAGCTTGTTTTTCTTTAACGTAAATAATAATCAAAACTTTTCGGGAAAAACAAAATCATTAAGGAAAATGTATTATAAAGGTTTCCAGAGAAAAACAACGTATTATGTTATAGAAGTCGGTATGTAAGCAACGTCGTTAACCAAGATTTTATTATAGGTGATTAAATATTAAAAACGTGTACGTTTTTACTTGGAATTTCAGGATTTAGTTTGTTATTTTGTTTGACGTTCTTGTACCTTTCATCATGAAATGTCAATATTTACTTACTAAATAAAATGTTCGGATTCTAGAAAAAGGAAAAAGAATAGATGATTCCAGCAGAATCTGAAAACAAATAAAAATGTCTAATTTTGTATTGTACTCATTGTACTCTTTTTTCCGTAGTGCAAAATTTATAAATTGTTTAACATTCTATTTCTTGTACTCGCAGTCTTTAGTCGTGATTCTTGAAATAGTTGAAAATACCACTTTACAAATTTAGTTTGCTTTTTCTAATAACGTTTCTATGCAGGATGTTTAGCCAAATTTAAGGATTAGCTCTACACATAAATTATGGAAAAGTCATAAAGAGAGGTTTAGAAAAACAAACAATATTTCAAAGATGTGTCCTGGTTTTTCAGGAAATGAAAAGAAAACCCAAGGGAAAGGGGTAACGCGATGTCTGACCTGATTGGTCCTGAAGCGAACCTCAAAATCGTGCGTCACAATGTTTGATCTCCAGTTCAACGCCGCTTGCACCACCACCTCCGGATGCAAAAGCAGTTAATCTGAGCTACTTGGTTTCCTACTACGTGACAAAAAGATTCGTTTCATATAGCATGTGATTGTACTAGATTGTCTCAATTCGTTGTGTCGGTTATGTTGACTTGTCAATTTCTTCTGAATTAGTGCCGCAATCACTTTCTTTCCTTCATCTAAAAATACTTAATTAAGCCTTCCTATTTGAAATAAAGAAAGAAAACTGAGCAGACAAATTTGTTGATAGACAATCAATTTGTATCCCATTATACGGGTGAGTGCCAGAAATAAAAGTGCCGTGCCGAGTCCTAAGAAAGGCGTACCGCGCTTGTTTCTTCCGATGGTCTGCAACTTACAATTACTAGTTATTCACTGAGGTTCAGAAATGCTGGTTTAAGTTTTATTTTCCGTTGCTACAAATTAATTCTTTCCATTTTTGCAATTACCGCTTGGCACTCTATCTTTATTGGTAGATGAAATTTCAATCACGTGTAATTATAGGGATCTAAATAGTTTTATTGCGTTGATTATATCCAGGTAAACGTTAAATTTGATCAAGTTTGTTTCTAACCTACTTTGTTTAGAGATGTGGTCATAAATGTACCAAAGCTTACTGTGTACTTCGTTAATATAATAGCCATCATACCAGATTTGGAAATAAGAAAAATTTGTTTAAAAAGTTAGAATATTGAATTTACCTTTTTTCCAAGCTCTTCTTTGATCTAGCAGGTAGATCCTACCAAGTACATTCATTTTCTTTGTCATCGATTTAAAGTCGATATCTACACTACCACGTTTTCAGATAACTCTTCCAAGGAGAAAAACTCAAAGGTCAATTTGGTCAGATTACAAAATCAATGGGGAGGGTGTTAACGATATTTTGTCTTCCCAGACAAACATTGAAATGCTAATGGTGTTCGTTTCTCGAATATTGTACGTTTTTCATAGTTTAATATACACATTTAGCAAGACTAACTAATACTACTTTTGCATATAGTATAGGTGAAGAAAATCTAAAGCAAAGAAATAAGAAAAACCTAATACAAAGGCACTGTAGAATAGCGTTTCCCAACCTCTTAGCTTCCTTCCTATCTATAATTCGACGATCTTCTCTAAAGCGACAACTTTTAAGATTCTACTAAAACAGGTTTTAATCTCGGTAGCATCTTCGAGAGAACCCGAAAATCTGCTATGGGATTCTGAACTTACGATAAAATACGACTCATCGGTATCGAAAGAATCGAAATGATATGGGTTTTCAGATATTTATTCTTGTTATCATCGGTTCTACGATACCACAGAGGATGTAAAAATGTCATCTAAAAGATGATTTTCAAATGCGATTGAAAATTATTTTTCTCGTATCGTCGCGTCGTCGCATCGAGAATTCAGAATCCCAACATTTGATTCAGCCCAGAAGTTTTATTTGTGTGAAAATGCAATTGGTCCAATACATGTAACTGACTTGAAGACTGAACTGAAATAGGCTCGAAAATTTATAATCCTTTTAATTCGATTCCATTCCAACTGAAGCTTTAGATGAAGTGCAGTTTCCTTGTTGGAAAATATGTCCATAATGTCTTTTATTCGCGTAATTCCATTGATGTTAGTTTTTGAATGGTACTGAAATCAACAATTAAAACACATAGCTTCCATTGTGTTGTGATATTAAGTAGAAAAGAAGTTTTCAAAAAATAAGTAACTCTTAAAAATGAAAACTTTTGTTAGAAGAACCCGAAAGGGTATCTAACAAGCACGGACAGCTCGAAAAATAACTAGCCTGGAAAGCTTATGAGTTATTAAGCTTGAAGAGTTTGTTTCTAAAAGTAGTATTTTGAGAGGCTCTATTTAAATCCTGATTTTTTTTACACAAGCGTATTTCATTATTGTCCAATAACGAGGTCCAATATCTAGTATAGTTTTTTTTTCGATAAGAAATGTTGAAGAACAACCAGCCTAACCCAGACCTCGATCTTATGTTTTCATTGTTAAAAAGAAATCTCTACCGAAAATAACATTAGCATTGGTAAAAATAGTTACTTATTAGAGTTTTAAAATGTTTGTGACCACTTGAAGAGGCCTTGGCCTCAGAATGATCAAGCTGATGATAAAGAATTAACATAATTTTGAAATAGTTTGTTTGGGCAGTTGTTAACTGACATGAGTGGCAAACACAAACGATTTCATCTTCATCACCACAAACAGAAGAAACAAACCAATAGGAAAAAGGAAACAAAACGTTAAAAGTATTTGAAATGAACAGAAATGCTTGCGAGACTACTCTGACTGTGAGTACTTGATGCGCCTTCCCCATCCGATCCAAACGCGAATAATTCATGACCCTAAAGTAGCTTGAAAACAAGTGAAAAAGGTTGCGCTATAAATTGGAAAAGCGAATGAATCAACACCTCATTTAACTTCATTTTTAATGTCAAATTCCACAATAACCCAATTATTAAGGCAGAAACACAGTGAAGGTTTTGTTGTTTGCTCATCTGTTTTTATCCTTAGATATAGTACTCTGCTATTGTATCACTTTTCTACAAAACTATCGATAGTATAGTTATTCTTACAAACGAGTTAATTAAATTATTTCCCTAATGACCGCGTTATTAAACTGCGTAAAATTCAGGGTTGTAAGCCATGCAGAAGAAATCGTATTCATAACACAACCTTTGCTTATTAAAACAAAAGTTCAAATGCAGTTATAGAAATCGCATTTTCGTCGTCGCAACACAACGGTGATTTCGTTTCAGGAAAAGAATTTCTCAGATGATCATGTTTTTGTACAATAGTTGCTTATGTTACAGATTCTAAAGTTTATTTGCGTATATACAAAGCACTTTTTGACAATGGATCGATATACAGAAGCTTAAATTTAAATACAAGAGCATTAATCTTAACAGCAGATGTTACATATAGATATTGAGATTAGGCATTAAAAAAAACACTGGCCGATGGAACACTTTATCCAACTTCCGGAATTTTGCACTAGAGGTGACTTTCAAGGTCCAAACTTGTTTTTAAGATCCTTGACTTTCATGGTGTTCTAATAGTACTCTACATACCTTGCATGCGCATGTTAATAAATAGTAACATTACTAAGCCAGGACATTTTTCGTTTAAAAGTTAAAATTTTTCTTTTTGGCCTACTGTCTATATTTTATTTTCTATGGGTTTACAACTAAAATACAGGTTTTTCGGGAGATTCCAAAAAATGTTTTCCTAGACGAGTTTGTTTTTTTATAATTTGGAGTTCCTTTGTTAATTCACGAAATTAATAAATGTAAAAACAGAGTTTAAATAACTAAATCATAATTTATTAAAGATTAGGTTTTATTGTTTTTTTTTGCGATTAAGAAATTTCTGTTATTGCCATTACTTTTGCAACTCAATCTGAAAACTGCCAACAGAAACGTTATTAAAATTATATTGATCCCATATGTTTATTTATATCGTGTATTTTAAAGTTGAGTTAAAAAAAATAGGATCAAAAGAATCCCATTTGCGAGAGATTCCACTATATCGCATTCAGATTCAGACAGCAATTTTCAAAGCGTCGACTTTGCCCATGACGTCGCATTGCGTTTCACCGGGATGATACGCGCATTATTCCACACAGGCGGGCATGTGCGAGAAGTAGAAGCCGTAGTTTGTGTCGTACCGTGAGGAAGTATAGAATGAGAAAGAATGCGCGGCGGCTACAAACTCGTGTGATGCAGTGCAACACAAAACATTTGGTCATTTTATAGGAAACGAAGAATTAATTCCAATTTAAATTAATTGTAACTAAAAGTGATTTTATGGTTTAATGCTACATTAGTGTTTGTTTTCAATTTGACTGATAAATGTTAACGTGAAGAAATCATTTTTGATTTCTGTATTATAAGATATTATAAGAACGGAGTGTTTGTTTTAATAAATTAATGTGTACCGGAAGGTTTTATATTTTTTAAATATTTGTGCTATCTTGTAATTTTAGACGGTATGTTGTTATTAAAATTTATTATTATTTTTAAAAATAGTTGCTGCTTCTTTTAGTCAAAATGGTATATTATAGTCAGTATAAGTTTATTCAGAAGAATATTACAACTTTCACACAAAAATTCTAAAATTGCCAATTAACCTTCATTATTAGTATATTGGAAATTATATAATAATGATTAATGAGAAAAACAATTAAAATACTTAGGTACCTGAGTAAAATAAATTTTCCAATAAATGCTAAAGCCGTGATTCATTTGTTATTGAGTTCCGGAATTTTTGTTTCATTCCAACATACCGGCAACAAAATTTTGAGAAGTCCTTCCTCCGTATACAGAAATAGTTGTCACTTAATTGTTGTTAAAGACTAACTAATGATGACTAAGAATTCGAATGGGCGTAACTTCTCTTCTTTATTTTAATTGCCGTATATGATTTGTTCAAACAGGAAGGGAAATGGATTTCATATCTTTACGGTTGCACCTATTAAATGCAATTCCGTCGATGGAATTTCATTGCATACGATTATGAATGACGTTTGGTTATTTCAGGTTTTTGCATAATGATTTTTATGTGGTGATTTAAGATATTGGTACATAGCTTGTTCGAAAAAATTCGAAGATAAAAATATTCTTGATTGATATCAGGTCAGATAGATACCTACTATATGTGTTGTCTGTAATAGAAAAGAAGGAAAAGATACCACATAAAAATAAAGTTTTTGACCACACTGGTATGTATTAATGATGAAAATATAACGGGCAACACTCATTACATACCAATGTACAATAATAGACAATTATTAAATCAAGATCAGATATTTCCTTTTTTTATGTTTTGATTTTTTACAATTATTCCGATCTTCTTTTGTTTCGTAATTATCATTTCTTTCATTTTATTCCATTGATTAGAAATAGAAAGTTAATATGCTTAGAATAAATAGTATCCTCTTAGAAAGTGAATTCTACAACATAACTAAATATTCCTCTTGCCGTTTCATGATTGTTAATAACAAGAATCTGTCATAGAACCTTGTGATACTCCAAAGGAATCTGGATTCTTACAAGAAACTGCAACACTAATAGTCATAGCCCATAATAGTTAATGGAATACTTTTATTCTGTATTGGTAGTGAAGAACGGGATGATATTAGCAACAAGTAACTTGAATGATCTTAGTAATTGAAATTTTTTCAGCTTTTTGAGACTCCAGTGTTTATTATCAAAACATATGTAATGTATATTACCGTGTGAATCGTTATCTGAAGTATGTATCTAGTCGGTAGACTATTTACTAAAATTAAAACTTTGAAAGCTGATAATATTCTGATAAGGATTATAATGTGAACTACTTTTTATGCACGATATTTACATAAATTACTTAACAACGCAGTTTTATCTGGTATTTAAATCTATTGTCAACACGAGAACTGAATAAACTGTATTATAAATGGAAAATGAATTTTTTCTTTACACTTCTATATAAACCTTCTTTTTTGTTTGATATTTTTGACTGAATGAAGCAGCAGGTATTGAATTTTTCAATATATAATTTAGTTGATAACTATTAATTTTTATCACGTCATTTTTGTTATGCTTCTGATCAGATTCGCAAAGAAATACGATTTGCAATAATAATATAACTAAGTAATTTATTATTGATTTGCTCATAGACATAATTGTTTCATACGATATTAGTAATGGCAAACATACTAATATGTAGGGTTCCTCACGTTCTGATTTGTTAATATATCCAATCAAAGTGAATTTTAAAAGAAGAACTACCGCCTTTGTATGTTTTAGACTGAAAGAATTTTATGAATTTTTGAGATATTTGGTGACGAGTATAATTTGAGTTAACACAATTGCATCAAAATGAAAGTAAGAAATTTGTCCAGTATATGAACCCAAATGTACACAGCTCATTCACACTTTGCTCAGCTACTAGCCTATAACTATAAGTATGACTGTAGAAAAAGAAAATGTCTTTTGTTATTTCTGATACGAAGTATCAGTAAATTACAAAAGCCAGCGTAAATATACTCTTTCTTACCTTCTTTTCTCTGGATAACCAAATGACCAAGCAGAGATTCTGCATTAAAAAACTTGGTATTTTGATTATTTGGGTATTATTATCGGTGACTACACCATGCGAGGGTGCGACAAGGCAGACTTATCTTGAACAAGCACTGACAAAAAATATCATTACTATAGAAAACCAAAAAATATTGTGCTCATCCGGTTCACTTTGAAACAAATGTTGCTAGGGATTAACACCAGTGCAAAACGCAGGACCAAAACGAACGTAGAAAGTACAAAAGAACCAGAAACTTTTTGTTTTTTATACCTTCACCATAGATTTTTTAACCCAAATAGCTAAGTTACTTTTATTTATTTTAGCCAAAAATATTATTCCACAAGCAAGGGTCAATTTAAACTAACTACTGATAGAACTCAATCGAGTTTTAGATTATTATATTATAATAGTTTGTTATTCTTTTTCCCCTTTTTACAACGATCTCTTCATATATTTGATCTATAATACGAGGATAAATTGAAAAGTCTCCGACCTAGACAAGAAAACAAAAGAATATCGGGTAAACATTAATTTTATTTTTCAACGTAATCCCCGTCAAGTTCAATGCACTTGGTCAAACTATGTTCAAGTGCTCTTATTCCATCCCTATAAGCCCTTCCGTCCAACTGCTTAAAATAGACGTTTGTGGCAGCAATATCGGACTCGTACTTCTTTCCAGCGTGAAATTTTTTCAATTTTGGAAATAAACTAAAATTCGGCGAGTAGGGTGCATGAAGTACCAATTCAAACCGCAATTCATTAATTTTTGCCATGGCAATAACTGACTTGTGGCAGGGTGCTTTATCCTGGCGAAACAGAATTTTTTTCTTTACTAATCCGGGTCGTTTTTCTTGAATTCTTTCTTTTAGCTGGACAAGTAGGGTAGCATAGTATGCCCCGTTGATTGTTTGGCCCTTTTTAAGATAATCCATAAAAAGAATACCCTTGGCATCCCAAAAAACTGAAGCCAAAACTTTTCCGGCCGACGAAACTGTTTTGGCCTTTTTCGGAGCAGGTTCTCCTTTGCCAGTCCATTGCTTCGATTGCTGCTTCGTTTCTGGGGTATAGTAATGAATCCACGTCTCATCCAATGTACTAAATCGTCGCAAAAAATCTACTGGATTGCGTTTAAACATGTCCGAAACTGTTTTGCGTGTCAGCTTTTGCTCCAGTGTGAGCAAAACTTTGGTTAGTATATAATATGTCCGCTCTGTTGAAATGCCCACAGTATCCGCTATTTCCATCAACTTCAATCGCCGGTTATTCAAAACAACTTTGTGAATGTTTTCGATAATTTCTGTTGTGGTGGCTATTTTTGGCCTTCCTGAACGAGGTACATCTTCTGTGGTGTACGAAGGAGAAGATTTGCGTAATGTGCCGTCTAGCTCAGCTTTTATTTCTGTTGGGGATGAACCCTTAATATGAAAATATTTAATAACTGCACGAATTTCAACTTGCTCCATTCTTATAGCATGAAAGACTTTAGCAACTTTGACAGAAATTTTTATTATTTCACAGCCAGACTGATAAATCTTGAAACAATATAACGCCGTAAAAACATCGCGCAAATTTGTATCCTATTTGGGTTAGGCCGTAGACTTTTCAATTTATTCTCATATTTTTTCTTACCATAGACGTTTGTTATATCTTGAAAGTATAGTTTGACAAAAGCTTGGCTGTGATTTAATGATTTTTTTTGCTATCGGCGTTTTTCCTCTTTGATTATTTACTTCACCATAAATTCTTTATAGTAACTAACACACTTGAATGATAAAAATAAAATGACATTTGAAACTCTACCATAGTTGCGAGTTGCACATCCGGTTTTTATTTTTGTTTTGTGGGACGTAATAATACCACCCTATTATTATTTTAATAATTTAATGTATTGACTATTCTAGTACTTGCACCGTTTAATACTTTTAGGATCCATGTTTCAGGAAATTGTTCTCTTGTGTATAGACATTAAATTTCTCCGATAGTGTTTAAATGGCCGGAAGCAAAATTTCCAAACTGAAACCAGATAATTTAATCAAAATTACTACATTGATAGTATATAAAATGGGATATTTGTAAAGAAATCATTGAAAATCACAGTATTTTTAACCACATCCTGTACTTAATATGTGCAATGGTCTGTTTTTGCCTCTTAAGATAAGGTTTTTAGTGTACATATTAATTACCTACCATAACTATCATTTCGTATGATAGTATCACTTAACGTTCTTTCGTTTTTATAAACTTGAAAGTTTTTTTTACCTTTTTTTAATATAATCGTTTTTAAAAAATTTTAAATTTGTTTTGTTAGATACAAACGTATTTTACGTTACACAAAAAAAACTCGTCCTGTTATTCTTCTCGTGCAAGTATGCCCTATTGTATTCGTCAAAATATTGATTTGGTTTACTGCCGGGGTATGTTCCGTCTAAACAGGTGTTAAAAATGCTATTTTATGGATGTGTATATGTGTAACAACAGGCCTTTGTTGAACGAACCGTTATTATTCCGGCCAGACGACGACGCGACAACAGTACGTATGTTGTATGTAGTAGTAAAAACAATAATAAGCGCAATAATAAATAATTTGAGGAATAACGATCCACATGCATCACACATGGTAAACATGGATTGCAAAATGATTTTTTCTTGAAAAGTTCAAGATTGTATTTGTTTTAAATAAACAATCTAATTAGTAATTCCTTGAATTTTTTCATTATAAGATTTCATTGGAAATATTCCTTTCCAATAATATTTAAATATTCCGATTTCTTTTTATAATTATAAAAGCCTCTTTGTACACATATAATTTGTTTAAGATTGTTAAGTAATAATTCCTTTATTTAGAGAAAAGTGTAGTATTAAATGCCTTTTTGTAATATTATCTGCAATAATAACAAGTTATTATTGCAGTTCTTAATTATTTACTTTTGTAATTTAGATTAGAATGCAGTGAAGGGTGATAATTTATGTGAGGAAATTAGTGTGATGTTCAAGCTGTTGGGTAATTATGACTCTTGGAATGTAAGAACGTTAACTGGAAAAGGTCAATGTATGTACTTATTAATAAGAGATGAAACGTACTTCACACCATTCCACGATAATAACTTTAATGATAAATGGGCAATATAAACAATGTTATTTTATTAATCGTAAATATTTCTGTAATAAAAGTTATCTTTCTAATTTTCCAGACCAATTATTAGAATAACGAAAGTATTTTTGCCATATACCTACCCGAAGAAATAATTGGTTGCAGATTCAGTGTAAATCATGTACTTTTTGACAACACCTTGTATTAAGGTGATTTACGTAATAAGACGGTTAATCTCATGATGGCGTTTCGTAAGTACAGTGACGTTATTGTGTCACCATCAAACAATGCATATTAGCAAATCTCCTTTATCACCACAGTAGATTTAGGTTATCGAATTATCGGGTATGGTACGTAGAAGAAAAACAAACAAATATGAATTCAAACGTAATGGTTTTTCATAGTTGCTTTGTGCTCTACCTCACACAAATCAACAATTTATACTCTGGAATTCTAATCTGTTATTAATTTCACAAATGAAGGTTGTTAAAATGGCCAACTTTCACAAAAAATAATATTTTTAACTTTTGAAAATATAGATTGTGAAGGTTTATAAAAAGTAACAGTTTACTTTCTAGACTTTTTCTTAGTAAAATTATTATTTTTTTTATAAATCTATCAATATTAATGCCTTCTATTAGTCACGAAATACAAAAGTACTTTCATATTAAAATCCGATTTTTCTTTTTTATTTTCAGACGGAGCTGAAATAAATCAAAATTTAGACCGTGGGGAATCTATTTGTAAAAAATTACTTTGCAATCAGATAATTCCAAGAAAATGTGAAGTTCCTAAGAGCGTTTTATACATATAAATTCCTCCAAGAACAAAATCTCTTTTTTCTTATTTATATCATCGCATGCTCAAATATAAAATATTCAGAAATTCAATTTTATTCTTGAATAATTTTTCTTTGTCCATTTTTAGAACATTATACAATTGAAATATTTTATTGTATTACATCATCATTTTACCTATTTTACGATTCCCAGGCACAAATTACGTTTGGTATCCTAATACACGAAAAGACGGTACGCGATAATTATACGTGCTTAATTCCTTTCCAGATGATTTCTCATTTTCATCGCTCCTTCCTCAAAAGGTTTATTTGCTAACAATTTTCATATTGCAAATACAATTAATTTCTGTGGTCTTTATGAATTTTCCTTTTAGTATTGCTCTTTGGACTGAAATGTATAAACTTCATTTGCCTTAAATATGGTAACATTGCCTTCTACATAATTTCATCGCGCGTAAAATTCTATACAGAGTGATTTATGCCACCCCAATTGTTATTTCGTATAACATGATGTATTGTGTTTGTGTTTTATAACAAACTATATTGTGATCCAATCTAATTTTTTCTAGACAAAATAAAATTGTTTATGTCGAGACAGAAAGTAACTTTTTTATTAATTAACAAGTTTCGTATTTGAATTCTTGATATATTTGGGCTATGCAAAAAATTGCTAGAATTACCGTCTCGTATCTACTTTTAAAACATACCTTTTTGGGGATAAGCCTTGATTTGAATAAGCAAAGGTTTAAAGCCACATAACTCGAAAATAGAATATCGAACGTTGATAAAATTAATTAGGACTAGATGACCGAAAAACTAGTCTTAGTGATTCATGACAACTTAAGATCGTCAATCTTTCCTATAGTTATTTCTATAATATGAAACAGGAAACGCGGACACCCTCAATAGACAATTAAGTCTTAAATTGTTGAAGATAACCTCAAGGAACAGTGAAACATTCGCTTGCAACGTTTCTCGCTGATGTCTTGACTCTGCCAGCAGAGCTCAAGATCCCGTTAGCTCTACTAAACCTCATTAACTAACAATATCAGTTCTCATCCTTCTATCCAAAGCTTAACCTTTTCTCTACCGTTAGTTCTCCACTCTCTTCCCGTCTACTTACATTTCCAGAATTCTTTAAAAAACCTTTTTCTGCCTTAGACTCGATACTGAGGATTACCTATTATTTATTCTTCTTCATCCGTCCATTCCCTGGTTGGTTTTTTAAAAGAAGAAACAATCCGAAGAAACTCGTGTTTTACCATTATACTTCAATATTCTGTATCTCGTATATGTTTGTAAGAACTTTTTTGTTTAGAATGGCCTGTAAAATCCATCCTCTGAAATTTTATCTACACCTTGAACATATGAACATGAGAAGTTATAAAGTACAGAATCATGCTTCAAACTGTAGAACACAGCCAGCGTGGTGTTCGTCATGTGAAAAATGTCTACTGGAGGGTTAGAACTACTTCCAACAGCAGGACAAGATTCTAGTGTTAATGGGAAAGAAAAGCAAAGTCATCACTGAAGACTCCTCTTCAGCCAAAAACAAAATTTAAAAGTAACACTAAATGAAACTTAAGTGACATTTTTATAAACGTTAATGATTGTCTTATCAAATACTCTTTGCTAGGTCATACTCTAACCGTACATTTTTAAACAGTTTAAGTACTGGTATTTATAATTTGTTAAATTTTTATTGTTAAGTCCTTAACATACTGTTGTAACCGTGGCGTAGCCATTTTGAGTAAAATATCGCTTCTGGTCACCTTAGTATCGACCGTATCGACAAGTAATAACTTCAACAGCGAGTTGTTTAGTTTCAAAAAGGTTTTTGTTTAACCTCCAAACGTTTCCAAGCAACATTTTTGTCATCAGTGTGTAGCTTACTACCTCCTTTTTAATGTCCAATAAAAAAGGTTTGCCGGAGTTTACAATTTGCGTATTTACTAGTTAATTTCTTCTTTTATTAATAGTTGGCTTTGACTGCCCATATTTTATAGTATTTGTGCGGTTTTTGTTAATATTATACATCATGCTACATGTTTCTGTGCTTTGGTATTGTTTTCATCAGTAAAGGCATTCTGTGTAGGCTTACCATAGAAAGTGATCTACCTACATTAAAACCAAAAGTGTAATTCTTACTCCGAGGTGCAAGACTTTTGAGCCGAAATACCCCACCGTGCGACGTGGCACTATCTAGGAGTACAGATTTTGGATGGTAGGTGAAAAGTGATTAGTGTTTTAGAATCAATCCTGATTAACTTGTTAAACATTTCTGGGCACGTTTAGCGGATCTAAAGCAGACACTGAACGTTTCCAATGCCAAAGTGACTGTAATTGCTCTGCTGGCGCAATTAACGCCGAGAGTCGCCGATTGAGTTTGCTGAACCATTTTGACATTGTTGATCCCAAAATGAAAGAAAGAAGCGCAAAGAGAAACACATTAGGACAGTTTCTGTTTGTTTGAATCCATGGAATTTGTAACGACTTAAGTTAATCACGCCAGAAACTAGTGAACGGAAGATACTACTAAGATGAAGTCAGTTCTTGTTTAGTCTTGCTCATGTCTTCATGGTTCTTTTTAATTTTGCAATTTCAATTTTAGCATAAATGTGAGATTAAAACAACCATGTAAATATTTTCCCCTTCCAAGCTTTTAGCTGTATGAGAAGATCATTCATTCCATAGATATTATCTTATGTTTATTTATGTGAATTGTTGTGTATGACATCAATATGTAAATGTAATGAAATAATTGTTGCCACAGTTGTAGTTTGTATCTCAATGATCAATCTCTTGCTGTGAATTCGCGATAAAGAGCCAAGTCATTAGAATAATAAATAAATTTTGTTTAGCATATTGTTCAACACTATAAATATATGCAATTGTTTCATAGACCAGAGGATAAAAAACAGCTTTCAAAATTGATCGTTATTGGTAGCTTTATGTCCTCCTGGGAAAAATAAAAAGCAAGACCATTTCTATGCACTTTCATCTCTTGCTGCCTACCGCGTTAAAATTTCCCGAAAGTACCGGATGCAAATTTAATTAAAGCAAAACTCGCCTACCTCTTGCTTAGCGAAACGATATAAACACAGATGTTTTTTTATGTATAATTTAATGAATCAGTATTCTTGGCATTTAACCAAAAGCGTATTACAGAATCGAAAGAAAACCTTCGGCGCCAAATATAAACTATAATAAATGCAAACTGCGTGTGCATTTCTCACCAAATTCCTAACATACAATTGAAATTGCTTTTAATGCTTTGACCTCGCGGCACCTGCAGAAATGCCGCTAAACCCACCCAATAAATAATCCCAACATTACGCTAGATGTTCATGATTTGTATTTATGCAGATACGAATGCAAACTTGTTAGATATCGTGATTCGATTGGCATTTTGTTCCAAAAGTGGAAAGAACTTGACATTACACGTTTGGAACTTTCAACTTTCATTTATTGAATTTTGAGAGAATGATTGATGTTTCACATTGTAATTCCTTATCAATTATCATTCAATTTAGTTCATTCCCAAATGAACCATTGCGCCCAAGTATCTTTTTTGTACATTTTTCAAAGGCAGATAAATAAAAGATATTTTTAATAAGAAATCAAATTAAAAGAATTCTATTATAAAAAAAGGAAACTTATAATTTGTTTTGGAAAATATCTGTGGATGCAAATTTTTTAATTTAATCTGGAATTTAAAAGTAAAATAACATTAACTTGTCCTATTTACATAATTGACAGCGACATAACTTTATTTCATTAATTCCCATCATTCATTCTTCTGAGCAGCCGAACCCGCGCCCTTTTTACATTGAATAAAACCCTCATGATCAATACACATTGGATTATTAAATGATGATGGTGCGAAAGCTACGGTATTAACGATACTGGTGTTTTATTAGGGGGATGACATTCCACAGGCAAATCACGTTCCATCTTCTACATTCATTAAACTTGTGGTAATTTGTATTATCGTTGAGTACAACTTTAATAGCTTTTGAAATAAGAGGATATGCTGAAGATGTTGTATCGTCTATTTGGGAATAGATAGATTGTGTAATAATAGAAAATGAGCTGATCGGTTGGCATTGTGTCGGTCTTAAACTTTTCGGTATAATCACCGAACGCGGAACTAATTTTTGCTAGATTAGACTTCGGGAACGCTCATAAATCTTGATGAAAACTTTAATCGGGATATTTAGGTAAACATAAATCTTGAAGAAATTGGTTGTTGTGTCTGGTTCTCTTTTCGCGTTTATATAAGATGACATTTACATTAATAGCAAACCTCATTTTGAAAAACCGAACTCCATAATAATTCGAACAAATCTAACAAAAATTGATATTTAACGTTATTTTGCTTAAAACCAAATTCACCATTTATATGACTTAATCTATTTATCCTCTATTTGTATCTGTATTTTTCGTTGTAATAAATATTGAGATTGTTTACATCCATCATATCTTGAAAACAGGTATACTCTACGTCCATTTAATTATTGGCACACGAAGAACGATTCCGCTTTAAATAAAAGCAATTAATTTAATTTGAAAGAGCAGACTACATCCCTCTGATATAGCTTACATGTTCAATATTTCTTCTTCATTTCAACTATGGAAAAACTAATTATATGCATAGATTTATTTAGGTGGTTGTGGCCTGTTAAGAATCTGCAAGTTTTCCACTGTAAAATTACTTCCATTCAAAATTTCGAATTAGAAATTTAACATTGCCTTTTCTGATAGCAAACTTTCTTGCAAGCAGTCTATTGGTTTGGTTCTTCTCCACACCACAGAGATAAAAGAAGTAAAGCTTATTTTGGCCCATTGGAAGAATCGACAGATTGTATTTTAGCCAAAAGAGTCGTTTTTTTATTCTAAAGGGTTTTCCAATAAGAGGTGTTATTTTGAATAGCCCGCTATTTCGGTAGATGTCACTTTTGAAGCTATCATTTTTTGACATTCGACAAGTAGAAACTACGCCATTAATAAATATGGAACGATACACGCTTCAACAACGCATTGAAATTATTAAAATTCACTATAAAAATGGTGAAAATTTGGCAGAGACGGTTCGTAAAACTCGAACATTTTTGGGTCACCGTGAAGCACCTTGTCGGACCGCAATACAGAAATTGGTGAAAAAATTCGAGCTCTTGGGACAAGTTAGTGATGTGAAGAATAAAACCCGTGCACGTCGCTCAAGAACAGCCGAGAATATTGCTGTTGTAGCCGAAAGTGTTAAAGAAAACCCAGGTTTGTCCATTCCTCGTCGTTCTTTGGAATTAGCCATTCCACAAACGTCATTACACCGTATTTTGCATAAAGATTTGGGTCTTAAGGCTTATAAAGTCCAGTTAACACAAGAACTCAAGCCGGCCGATCATCAACAACGTCGTGTCTTTGCTGATTGGGTCGTTGAAATGCATGAAAATGGTCCAGAATTCCATCGAAAAATCATCTTGAGTGATGAGGCCCATTTCCACCTCGGTGGTTTCGTCAACAAGCAAAATTGTCGGATCTGGGGCTCGGAAAATCCAAGCGTTATTGTTGAAAAGTCTCTCTATCCTCAACGTGTGACTGTTTGGTGCGGTTTATGGTCCGGCGGAGTCATTGGACCTTACTTTTTCGAAAATGAGGCTGGAGCAACAGTTACGGTGACTGGATTGCGCTATCGAGAGATGATTAACGATTTTTTATGGCCGGAATTGGATGGTATTGATCTGGACAACGTTTACTTTCAACAAGACGGCGCTACGTGCCACACAAGCAACGAAACCATTGATCTTTTACGGAAAAAGTTTCCGGACCGTGTTATCTCTCGAAGAGGTGATCACAATTGGCCACCGAGATCTTGTGATTTAACACCTTGCGACTTCTTTCTTTGGGGCCACGTGAAAGAGAAGGTCTACGCCAACAGCCCAGCGTCGATTCAAGACCTCAAAGATGGAATTCGTGAGGCTATCGAGGACATAGGGCAGCCACTTTGCGATTTGGTTATGGAAAATTTCATGAAAAGGATATTGTCCTGTAAGCGTGGTCGTGGTGGTCATTTGCCTGATGTTATTTTCCACTATTAACGGCATACCTTCCTCTTTATAATGAAATAAACATCCGATCATTTATATTAAAAAATGGCACTTTTCTTTGAATATCAAAATAACACCTCTTATTGGAAAACCCTTTATAATATTCATCATGTACTGGTGCCTAAAGACAGCCAACCTCAGCTTTTCATCTGGCCCATCCTGCCAATTGAGGGCCCATAGCTCTTGAAACCTTTACTTCTTCAGATAGAAGGTCACATCAGAAATGAAACAACAAACTTTAAGCAATCAGTATATGCTATAGACAAGCGAAAACTATTACCACTTCAAAATAGCACTTAAGATCTTGTCATATGTACAGATACTACCTTTGTCGGTTCTTTCGACAACTGCTTTTTTCGTGAAAGCCAATGACGATGCACGAAGTTTGTCATGTTTTGACGTGATGAAATTAGTAATGAAGTCGTTGCTACAAATTAGCTTGTACATAGATCATTTTAGTGGTATTCACTCGTATTGTCGCCTTATTAATGTTCTTATTTTCCAAATAGTATCAGTAATAATGTAAAGCCTTTTGGGTTAATTCTTAGTAATTTTTTCCTGCAGAACGAAGCACTCTCTCTATTTCTTCTTTTGCTCTATTCGTTCTTTTATAATTCTTTCTATTCGCATTCTATCCATATTAGTTGGTTATCACTTGGTTAATATACGACAACTCCTTTTATGCTCGACTTTACTTTGTAAGATTCATTGAATGAATGTGTCGAACTTGTAGAATTAGAAAATAACAAAGAAAGCTATTATGCTACCGTTATTGAAAAAACTAAATGTTATGGTAGATAATGAGAACGCTATCCTGCAAAAATTTAACATTTATTCCTTATAGATTATTCCACCTTGAAAATTGAATTTCTGTGTAAATTGTTTTTGGCCTTTTTGTTCTTAATTTTATTTTTGCTCTGACTATTTTTGATTATTAGATAAAAAACGATGCTCTTTTACTTATTCATAATTTATTGCTAAAAAAACTGTTTTTGTTTTATAGTTTGACTGCCAGGAAGCATGTGGGAAGAAGTTATAAACCTCTTGTTCGTTGCGGATATCCGCGTGAATTGTGGTTCTTTTATAATACATATATACTTTCAAAACGATAAAATTGATAAAATAAACATTGTTTTCCATTTGATATTGATAGATCGTTTCAAACATTTTTTGTTTGTTTAATAAAATCTAGTAGTTTTCCTATTTTACTTGCAAACATTGACATCAAGGACAATGAATGTATTTCCCTCTTGGTTAAAAGAAAAATAAAGTTTAATTAAAAAACTAAATTAACCTTGTAGAGATTAGGTATTTTCCTAATTTTAATTGTTTGAAACTTTTGCAACCACAAATTATCCAATTTTGTTTTATTAGTTTCTTCTAACTCACGACTTGTCAGCAGCGTACAAACTTTCAAAGGGTTATTATCTTTAATCGTTTTTATCAGCCGTGATTGATTGATTGGAAAGCACTGTCTTTCTAAAAATCTCACATTGCAAAGAAGAAAAAATAATAAAAAAATAAAAGTAGAAAAAACACGCGTTTTTATGTTTTTATTCAAAATAAATTTTCATAAAAATATCAACTATGTGTATTTTGTGTAAATCCTGATTTGTATTTTCAGCCCAACGAAATTATTCATCTTCTGTGCTTTCTAAATAGTTTAGCTAATCCAGGAATAAGTAAAATGAATGGACACGTCTTACCATATTTTACGTTATGTTTCAAAGCTTTTTGGAGGATTTCCAAGTAAAATCAAGATAATGCAAGATTTGTGGCCGACGTTCATTTTTCTAGGAATTGCATTTCACATTTTTTTAAATTTTCTCCAATTTAAAATTGTAGTATTTGTAAATTCTCATGTTTTAAAGCAACACGCGCGTGTATATAATGTTCTTAACAATTCTAGTCTAAATTTGATTATACAAGGTCTTATTTTTGAAGAATTGCGAGGCAAAAGGTAGTGAATGACGTTGTATGATGGAAAATTAGAATTATTACGTTATTATATTAGAAAAACCTGAATTTTTGGCAATGAATACACGGCCGGTAACAAAATTAAATGTGTCGACATTAAAGCACAGTAAATACTACGTAATTCTATTAAAATATGGATAACAATCTAAATACTGCTTTAAATTCTATACATTCTATCCCCTTGACTCATTGATGGTTTTAAAAAGCATTTAACAATTTGACCGACAAACCAGGTCTTTCCTCTTTTCAACTTCCTAGAATTCGTACTACCTTCTACCATGGCTTCTATGCAGTTAATCATCACTTTAAGCAATAATGATATATCATGGCCAAGTTGTGTGACATTGGTAAGGTCGAACGTTAACGTATAGTAATGGCAATAGAGCAAGCAGCTAGCAAGTCGCACCGCAACTTCGTGATTCCTAAAATTAAACTATGCATGCAGGTTTTAGTAACGACCTTTGGCTAGAGATTATTGGACGATCTCCACGATAAGTTGGTTCTTCTTCTTACATCATCTTATTTTAAAAAGTATGCGTTCATTCAGTTTTCTTGTTTTTCTGCCTACGTCTTTTGTTTTTATGCGTTCATGTCAAAACAAAAAACGAATCAAATTAATTCTTTATTTCATATAGGAAAACAACAGTCATATATTTTTCAGAGATTATGATCGATTTTTACAAATATATGTAAATCGTTGTTTACCAAATTAAACCGACTAGTTATTAAGGTATTGTCTTTTCTTGATAACCACAATAGCCAGAATGTAAATTTCCTTGTTTTTGTTTATTTTTTCTTCTACTCTTTATTTTCGAGCAACCTTTTTGATAGTAATCAAATTATAATACTAATACGTATTCTAAGATGGAAGGAAGTCTTCTTCAGGCTTGTAGGATTTTTAGGTCGTTTATTGATCAAGCCAAATATGTTGAGAACTACTAGGATTGAAAAAACACATTTATTGTTTTGTTTTTGAAACGAAACTTAATACGTACTGAATATGCTTCATTGGCATATAAATAGGTTTCGTGCCGATTGATGACTTACTTATGGATCCATATGTCAACATTTGTAAATTCTTGAAAGCATACGAAAAATTTACATACAGTAGTTAACTTCAAGTTTCTTACTGTTCCAAATTTATCATCAAAACGATATATCCAGAATTTGGCTTCTAGTGGGAGGCGAAGTTATAGAATTTCTTAAAAGAAGATTTTGAGTTCGACGAAAATTTGTAAACTACATGTACACCTACTGTACCTTAATTGTAACGAATAAAAGGTGGGGAATGACAATAAATCAAAGGAAAGGCTCTCCCAGCAAATTGCAACTGGATGTTTCGAACGTGATGATGAACAAAGTCTTTGATCTCTGGTTTGATTTTTACTTTTTTGAGCTTTGCTACACTTAATATTAGCATTTATCAAGCGAACAAGTAAAATTTGTTATTATGTCAGACCATTGAGAATTCTCTGCATCAAAGGTACTTTTCAACACAGAAAACTTGTTCTCTATCTTACTATAGATAAAAGAAAATCGCACGGTTACGTTGTGCAACAATTCTGAAAAAGCTATGGAACGGACGTGGTTATAAAAGTAAATTGTAATCGGTACAAAATTCTTGAAGGAGTAACTTCATCTAAAAAACTGTTTCAGACTCGCTAAATGGCAAACTAAAGTCTTAATTCTTGTATTTCTATTTTCCAATAAGTATGATACAGGTTCAATAATCCATAATTAAATGTACACAGACTAAGGTTTTAGCGAAACGCAAAAACTGGAGCGCCGATTTGGTAACCACCGTAGCTGACCACTAACCTTGCGTGCAATTGACCAATTAATGACGCTTACTTGAAGTTTCTGAAACATTTTATGCGATAGTGCGCGACAAATTGGGAATTGTAAATAAAATCAGAGAGCAGATGATAAAATCTAACGAATAATAAATGAATATGATTTAGGAGAAATGGCTGTACTACTTTAAAAAAGAAAAAAAGGTATAAAAGACACAGAATGAATTAACTGTTGAATAGATTTTTGTCAGCAAACAATTGCAAATAAGATCAAACAGAACATGACTTCAGAAATAACAAATGGTTGTTAAGTCACTTTTGTCAAGAGACTTTAGCAGCTAGCAAGAGTTACTCGTGAATTTAAATCAATTTTAAACGTATTGATTGAACTAAATACATTTTTGGCTCCAATTCACGAACGGCTGGATCGATTTTAATTTTCTTTGATGTAAAAGATTGAGAATGTCATACCATTTTTAAATGATATATCACACATGGGGTAGTGCCATTTAAAATTTTGGAGAGGGGGTGGCTGTGGGGGAGGGTGAAAGTTTTTCAACTGACTAGAGTAGGTTATTAAATGTCCCCTTCCAAAACAAAAGCGACGCGTTTCAGCGACTTTTGATAATTTTACTAATTAAAAAGTTATTCAAGGTGGGAAGTTTTAAAATGATCACCCTGTACATAAATAGAATGCTATGGCTTTATGGATAAATTAAATTAACCGACAGCGAAAACAGCTGAATACTAGACATAAAAACAAGTGAGCATTAGAAAGAAGCAGTAAGCAGTGTAATAAATACAACATGCTTAACAACTTTAACCATCAACTAACTGTTGAGGCTTAGTGTTAACAGATCATGTCGAAAATGGGAAATGAACAGATTGTGAATTTTTGATATCGAATTAAAAAATTAAAAAAATGAAGCAGATCAACAGTTTGTAATAGAAAAAGTCTTGAAAATGTTAAGCAATATACGAGGAAAAGTTAATACCTCGAAAGTAGGACATGATATTGAAATTTTGTATTTATATTTAATTTCAGGATAAAAAATAGCCAATGCTTCCGAAAACCATTTTTCGCTATCAACAATACTAAGCCAAATATCCCATGATGTCAACTAGACCCACCCTAAATAATATGCTTACACATAGCAAAAGGTAAAAGGTTTGCAATTAAAAGCTACTCTTAAAATAAATCATCTTTGTTGGTCCTTATTTTTGAGATTGATAATATACAGTTGGTTGATTACGGTTTTGACAGTTAGGAAAATAAACGCAACCTATTTGCATCGCATTGTACTTTAAGATAATTTACACCAAACTCAAAAAGTAATTATTTTAATTCAGTATGTCGGTTTGAATGATGATGGAGTGAGAGCGGTAAGTGACTATTTACATACTTGAAATTCAGACCTTTGCAGAACTCATTTTGCTTTTAACAGAACAGGTAAGATGTAAAATGCCGGTGTAAATACATTGCGCTACTGAAAAGAACTTCCGTTGAAACAGATTTCCTCTTTGTGAGAAAATATAATTTGCCTTTCACGAATTTACTTTTATGTTAATAAATTATAAAAACTATTCACTTATTTTTTATTATTTTTATATACCTAGTATGTTTTGTAATTTGTTGTAAAAACTGCATTCGTTCGTAGTTGTACCATTATCGGTTGCCGAAAAAGAGCGAATTTACAATGCATAATACAACCAAGAAAATTGCTGCCATTCAACTATCCGAAACCTTCTTTTGTGGTTTGATTCGATTGTCATTTATTACAGGAAGTATTCAGTTTCACGTAAATGCCCTTTTTTTGGATGATACGGATTTAGGTTTATCAATTTTTCAGTAACAGGAGATTATAAATTAATTCCTGAACTGGACAACTCTTCATTTAACCAGCATTTGTTATTCACGTTTTACTTTCATATTCGGTTATTTTTGTACATTTTCTTTTTCTCACTTTTCCAACAATAAAAACTTGTTAATAACAAATGAATCATATTTCGAAATGTGATTAAGGTAGCTGTTAAAATTTCATCATCCAATAATAATCATTGATTTGTTACGAAAAGTAATTGGCTTCCCCATTAAATTAACCCGCACCCATCAATTATTTTCGCCTTTGATACCACAGTTAAAATACACGGAAAGCTTTTTTAATACGTTTGCCTTGCCCTGACGTTTTAGCAAGTTTTAAACGTAGGCTGTATACATAGATGTAATATAAATAGAAAGCAGCCCTAAATTGTATGTATACTATTTACCACTTTAACTTTGTTCTGTTTGTCGTATAAAATCTTTGTTTCTAATAGCTTTGCCGACAGTAAAAGAGAAATTTCAAAGGGAATTAGAAATTCGCGTGGATCTCCTGGTGTTGCTTTTAATAGATGGTAATTAAACTTGACAACAGTAGCAAATATTTCAGAATGAAATTTTAACAAGTCCATTTTACTTCTTCACGCCCTTCCTTAATTCTTTTTTCGCATTCATCTTCTGCTAAAGAATTTATTGCAGACGCTTTAGGATTTTCATTTTATTTCATTTTTAACGCTTAAACGTGTACAAATATTTGATAAAGAAATGTAAACATAATTCATCGTGTTTAATAAAAAAGAAAATATTCTGTTGTAAAAAGAATCTTCGTTATTGCGATCGTTGCATCTCAAAGGAAAACTCAGAGAAAATTCAATCTTATGACAAGAATTATTAGTATCTTCATATCTTGCTATAAATAGTAACTAGACTAGAATCAAAATGTATAACATGAGATTTTTCTAAATGGAAAGGACAGTAGAGAATATAAAAAACAAAATCAAAGTATAAATATAAAAAAAATATACCTATGTATAGAAATCCATAAATTTTTTTCGTATGGATGTGGTTGGCTTTCAGAATTTAATAAAATTCCTTTCTGGTAGTCAATAAATATATTTTACCTTTTCCTTTTTTTTCTGGGAATGTATATTATTGAGTCTACTTTCTTTTTCAATTTTTTTTATAATAATGACTTTTCTTTGTGGGGTAAAAAGAATTTGTAATTGTTTTTGCAATAGCGCTTTTCAATTAATTTTCTTTAAAATGGGTGTAGAAATCGAATACTTAGCTACAGTTTTAATATCAAGACAAAAAATTCCTCAGAAATATTATTCTGTATAAACAGGAGATAATTTAAGATTGATGAAATTCATTGTATTATACGAGGTGGAAGGCTATCGTCTTCGTTTCAAGTATCTTAGGAAATGTAAAACGTATAAAAATAAACGAATTATTCGGTTTCTTTTCGAATGCAATTATAAATAAAATTTACTTACGTCGACCTTTGTCGTCATCTTTTCTTTTGAACAAAAGTTGACTATGAAAATCTGACTATCGTATTTGGTAATATAGTAAATGAAGCTAGTAGGGTGTAGTGTAGGTTATTACTTAAATAAAACACTTTTGATGCCAATTCTGTTGTTGTGGTGGGTACAATTTGTTATTTGAAAATGCCACTACTAACAATTGTTTATTTCTATCACTTTTAAATTCATTTCTCGATGGTATTCTCCCAAGGGCCTATAGATATTTTAACATAAGTAAGTAATCTGCATGGAGTAGTAAACATATAACACTCCAATTTGATACCGAAAGTCATGCGAAAGACGGAAAATACCTCTTTATTCCCCGTATAGAATTTTCCAATAAATGAAGAATTCTTAATATATTTTTTTTATTTAGTAACGTTTTATTATTATTAATTTAGATACGTACGAGCAATTAGTTTTTTTAACGTGTATGTTGACATTTAATTAAAAATTAATGAAAATGCCAGAAAACCTACCTGGTACTTCGCACAGACGCTCAGCATAGAAAGCCACAGGCGCCAGGACGCGGAAAACCTCTTAGAAGAATTAACTCCAAAAACAGCCAAAATATACAGAATGTTGTAAAATACATTAAAAACAACTTAAGTAGAAAAGCAGCTCCCTCCCTCCATTCCTAATAACAATGAACAACGACCTATCTAAGCAACATAAATACTAAATTTCTAAACTAAGAAAAGGTAGTGAATAATTATTATTTGCAGTTGCACCGTAGCGTAATTAAGTACCGTTGGGTCCCTTCCCCAAGGTAATATTCTGAACTGCTCACGAAATATGTATCATAAACAGCTGCAATCTTGCAGCGTTGTGGCCTTTTCATTCTTTTTAGCTCATAACCGAGACAAGACTCAGTCAGACACACCCTTTCTAACTGTATCAGTAGATTCTGCCGTTGGTTCAAACATATCTAGCAATTTGCGCACATTCATCAAAACCAACATTTCAGTCAATTCCAACAACGTAAACTTACCGTTCCATTTGAATTCGCATGATAGCATATGCCTTGTCCATAGTCTTGGGGTTGTCGTAACCCTTTCAGGGCCCTTCGACGACTCTCTGTTTCTATAGCTATCGTGTTGCCTACCGGAAATTCTGGCCTTCCTTCATTTTTTAGTGCCGTCTTTCGTCAGTTGTTGAAAAGAAGTTAATTTTACTCGTTCCAGTAAGCCATCACGACAACCAGATGACCATTTTCATGACGCATCCCAGGACTGAGGATTCTATTTGTGGAAGTCTTTATAATGGCGCTCGCCTTTGCCCAACTCGACGCAATGGTTATTCTTCATTTTAACGTTGACCCCACCAGACAGTTCTACTTAAGAATAGGTCTACAGAACAAGTGAAACAAGTTATTTAGCTTTCTAGGTTTCGCCACCATAGGTCGCGGAAAAATGAGAAAAATTCGGTTTGAAAAATTATTTTCTCGATAACCGAAAGAGATAAGCGAGTCGGGTTTGAGGATTTTCGAGAAATGACGAAAAACACTAAATATTTGCCGATTGCCACGAGATTCGAGTATGCGTTAGGAAACCACTTCTAGAGAAGATTGTTGCAAGTAAAGTTCGATCTTCTTTTGTTTTTTTCACTGCCAATTCCATATTTAGGAAGCGATGGTCGTAGTTGACCATGATCGCGGACTCTTGCAAAAAAGATTTTTCATTCGATACGTTGCAAGAAAGCTGATACGACTGTTCCCCAAAAATGGCCAAATTTTTAAAATACCAGAGAAACTTGACCATTTTAAAACAATCAAATGCAGCGTGATAATCCAGAATCCAGAAAAAAAAATTCAAAAATCAATCGTTCACAGAAATGAAAGAGACCAATAAAAATCTTTTATTTATGCACATATTGATCAGATACTTTTCTATGAATTTCTCTCTGTCAATAGATTAAAAGAATTCTTCAGCGAGGAATCTTCTTGTCTAAATAAATGAACACCGCCCAAATCATCTTGTTTGTTATACCATTATTCTAAGAAACGTAAAGCGCAGGACTTGGCCTCGAATATTCTGTAGGGGTTGCGGGGTTGTATTAATGGAATTCAAACAAGTATTGGAAATTTAGAATTATTTCAGTTTTATTGTTTCTTCAATTTGGACATCAACAAACACTTAAGATCATATGGCCCCATGAATTCGATCCCAGACTCTAAGATTTCTAGGATCGAACTCATGTCTATTCTTTAAAGTATATGTGTGCCAAGTCAAATTAGTAGCTATTTTACTGGGAAAAAATATATGGTATGTGGAATATTATGTAAATTATTAAGTCCCAAACAAACAGTTACCAAAAATACCGAAAGCTACACAGGACACAATCTCGTCATCGTTTACATAAAATGTACTTCATCTATAGTATACTGTTTTTACGTTTACCAACTTGAGGTGAAATCTGTTGTGCAGATAAAACGATAAAATTTAACAAATCTTTCATACGTAGTACTGGCCATTAACCACTTTGTCGCCAATAGCTTTTTGTCACTATGAAATTTGAATGTAAATTATTGTTTTAAGTGCATTTAAACAGTTCAATTTGAGGTTACTTTTAGAATGTAATTTAACAACTTTGTACTGAGCACATCATTATATGACGTCATTTTAAACTTATTGTAGAAAAATTATAATTTCTAAATTAACATTTTTCACGATAACTCATTTGTTGGATAGATAGAGATACACGATTGGATATTTAAAATTTACGGATTTAGATTGAAGATCTTGCTATAATGGAGATAAATTGAAAACTTACTGCCACTGTTGATATCACAAACAAAAGAAACAAGGATTGAATTACAAAAAAGTAGTCGTTCTTAATTTGAAAACAGATAATAAAACAATTTTAAACTGATTTGAAATTAAAATAAAATTCTTATTATTGGTTTGAGGGTGTTTTGGAAATGGATTTGTTGGATTGTACTATCGCGGCAGAAAAGACCGAGACACCACACAGGTTTTAAAATTACTTTTTTTAAATCTGTCTTTCAATTTAAGTAAAACTATTATGTACATAAGTAAGTACCTTATTAATTGAACTAACAAATCTACCTTAAAGCCTGATGTAAAAGAGAGAAATTTTGTTAGAATCGACGTATCGTCAGTACATAACGTACAAACGATGCGTTGTATGAAATTTACGAATGTAGCTGTACATCTAGTATTTCCTTATTGTTTAACCTGTAAAAACTAATTTTTCTAGCAACTTCAGCGAAATTTCTACTAAAAAGTGTTACGATATGGATCGATAATGTATTATTACATACTTAATAAGTTGATTAAAACGTATGTACCAAGTGTCTTTCATTTACTTTTAATGACAGTAATTTATTGAGGAGGGTTGCTTTCAATTATCACGTAGATATTTACTCAATTAATTATAGACAAGATTGCAATGTTATTTTGGAAATGACTTTTGAAGATTAAATTGGGCTTACTTATTTTTAGTTTTATTAATGGCAAGACCCCAATTGGCTAAAAATAGAGATCGGATAAAAACCTAATCAATTTACTAGATACCAGTTAAGTAATGAAGATTTATTTCACTTTTTCCTGTCTTGGAATCGTATCGTCCGGTAGAAACATTGATTCCCACTTAAATTTGTCGAAATTAAATGACACCAATTGGTTAGAATGCTGCTGCTTTCGGTCCTTCTCGGGCTCTGTTTGATTTCAAATATACGTATTCAGAATTGTATCCCGCTAAAGTTTCAAGTTTTTATCACGACATAGAATATTTATATTTGTCAACGTTTGTTTTGTTCTCTTTTGTAATCCAGCCCGTGTTTGCTATTTTTACGTGGCACTGTGTGTTTAATTAAATATTAAAAGCGTTCCTGTTTTTATAAAATGCTTCTTGTTTTGTAAATTAAAAAATTAAATGATAGCACCCAAAAAAAAACCCTGACAATGTTAAAACATCAAATTGCTTAATTAAATTACGGTATGAGACAGGGAAAAAGCAAACAAGCAGCTTTGGTTTTTATAATTCTGCTAAAAAAATTTAAGTATGTAGCATTTTTATATACTTTTTTTACAGTTTTGCTTCGTATTTAATTCATAAATCCTCGCATATTTCTTTCTTTCGCAATTTTGACATAAAACATAATAACGGTTTTAAGCATATTTTTATGTTTAATAAAAATCAAGTTTGATTACCATTTTATGGTGTGTTTAAAATGAAAAACCGTGTTTTAAAATAAAAGGAAACGTGTTGAATACGTGAAGTTAATATCTCCGCCTTCACTTGTTATTTTGTTGGTGTTTTTAGGGTATTATTTCCTCAACTCAAAGATTTTCTATGCAATGTCGACGTACAGTTGCTCAACGTGAAAGTCGGACAATTAAATATAAATAGATTTTCTCTAAAAATTACAACAAAGATTTTGCCTAGAAATAAAATTATCATACTTATGGATCAATAAAGGGGCCAGCATTAGATTTTTGTGAAAATAACAAAATTAATTTTCTTTAGTCATAATCATTATAGAATATCAAAGAAATGATAGCAAATTTAACATCAAAATGAAACTCGGACGGTTTCGATAGCTTGTCTTATCTAGCCGGCGTGCACGGCACATTTTCGATAATGTGAAAATTTTAGTTCAAATTTGGTTTCTACTACAAACCGTCTATATTAGTGTAGTTTTACAAAAATGGGAAGACAACGTGGTCAAACGTCTATCTAACTAAGAGAATTGGTTCTGAAGCATCACAATAAGGGTAGAACAGTTAGGGAAATTGGAGAAATAGTTGATCGTAGTCATTCTACAGTTCGTGATATCACAAGCCGGTTTACGAAATTTAATATTATAGCAAATAAACCAAAAGAGTGCGCGAAAAATATTTAATGAAGCGGACGAAAGATGGATCATAAGCCAAATAACGAAAAATTCGAAATTAAGTGCTCCCAAACTGGCGGTCGAAGTAGAAAAACATCTTGGTAAAAAAGCACATCCCAAAACTATAAGGATTATTTTAAGGAAACATCAATTTAATGGACGAGTTGTCCGAAAACAGCCATACATTAGTATCAGTGTTATTCACTGATGAAAGTAAAATTAATATTTTTGGGTCTGACAGTAGCACCTACATCTGGAGGAAAGCAAATGAAGAGTTGCGGCGGCAGAATTTAAAGCCGACCGTCAAACACGGTGGAGGATCGGTAATGGTATGGGGCTGCATGTCAGCTGCTGGTCCTGGAAAATTACAAATAATTGATGGAATAATGAATAAGGACGTGTATTTAGCAATTTTAAAAAAGAATCTTCGGGAAAGCGTACAAAAATTAGGAATCAGTGATGATTTTTATTTTTATCAGGACAACGATCCAAAACATAAGGCTTATAAAATACGGTCTTGGTTGCTTTATAATTGCCTGCATGTCTTGGAAACACCTCCACAGTCTCCTGATATTATTGCTATAGAAAATCTACGGAGCTATTTGAAAACACAGGTGCGGAAACACACTATTTCTTCAAGAACAGACCTAAAAAGAGTAACTCTTGAAGAATGGAAAAAGATACCTCCTGCCTTATGTGAGAGAATAGTTAGATCAATGCCCAAAAGATTTGAAAGTGTCAAAAAGAGTAAAGGCCTTCCCACAAAGTATTGATTTTAAAATAATTGATTGTTATATAAGTTTTAATTATAATTTCTGTGATTGTCCGAGTTTTATTTTGATATTAAGTTTGTATTGAATTTAGAATTAATTATTTTTTTGATTTATTTTTTGAATTTATTGATTTTTCTTTTATTAAATGTATACAGTAAACTGCCATTTAATAGAGTATCTACTTTATTTCAATTTATTGTAATATTATTTTTTAATTTAGTAATAATTATACATTTTCATAAAAGCGTCCGAGTTTCATTTTGAGCAACTGTATTAGTATTACAATATTTCGAAGCTATCAAATGTTCAATTGTAATGAAATTATTAATCCATCTATCGTATATTCATCTTTCATCTAGAAACTAGAAGAGTCTACGACTTACTATAGCTTTAGACAGAAAATTTGAAAAATAGTAAGCTGTTGTTGAATAGTATTAAGAAATATGAAGAACGTCAAAAGTCACTTGAAATCAATATTCCTTAAATTGTATTTGGTCGTTTCTGATACTAATTAACTTAACAGTACTACAAAATCCTCACCATGGTCTAATCTAGGGTTTTCTTTACATAATGTAAATAGTGCAATGTATGGATTGTCTGATTCGTACCGCGTTGCATGTTACTGCGACAGACTGATTATTTAGATTGTCTGCTTCAAATCTTGCAATTTAGAAGTGTTTATCTATAATTATTAATCAATTAGTCTCTCCCAATTTCTCATTTCCATTTTTACTGGATTAATGTTCGATTTCAATTCTTTATGTTTTTTCTCACTTTGTCGCTTTGCAAGATTCTGGATTTTCTTGCTTTTTGCATTATGAAAATAATACGAAGGAATTTCTTCGTTATTATGAAGTACAAAATACGAATTTTCTCCTATACGTATCCTACCACTTACAGTACTCTGCAGTCTATATATCAATCCTGTTATCGATGCGTATACCTTTTTTCCTTCTAAATTATTCTCCTTCGAAATTTAAATATCGGATTTTTTACCGATTTCTTTTCTTTATAGTAACATATTCCGCAGGGATTTCTGTTTTTATAAATATTTTGTAGGCGACGTACTGTAAACATATACACACTCGAGACTGTAATTTACAAGTATAATGTGTGTATACCGGAAAATATTACTTCGTGTTCCTCGACACATAACTTGCATGTATAATGTTTAATATAGCCCCTGCATAAATATTTTTGTATGTGTACGTACGTGTTGTATGTAACTTGCGAAGTAGAAATAGTTTTATTGAATTCTTGTTATACAACCATTTACATTTTGATTACAAACTGTAAAAGAATTTTTTTCTTTAATGAATAATAGGAAAAACATTCGTGAAAAATGTTAATCAACTTTTAAATGGAAAAAACCTTTATATCCCCACGCATTTATTGTGAGAATTTTGAAAAATGAAATAATATTGAAATTACAGTTTTATTTTTAGAAATTATTTTGGGGATACATTTTTTTCGTTGTGTGTTTTGACATTTTAGAAAATATCTAGTCTAGCGTTACATGTGTGTTCTGGGTGAGTAATTGCAGCACCCCATATGTATTCGATGACATATAAGTCGTTTTATTTGTTCTGTTTGTGTTATACAAGCAGGGTTGCGTAGGCTTGCCTGCAGCATGGTTCGATATAGATTCAACATAAATACTGTGTTGCAGAGAATCGCTATACAATGTTATCAGTTTGCAATTTCCAATTTCTTTTGCTTTTTTTTTTTATTAATGTCACATTTCCTATTAGTTTTATTTTTTTCTTTGTTGCAAAACATCAGAAAATAGAAGTTTATTTTCATTGCTTACTATATGTATATTCTTACAACTATAAGTTTGCGGAAGGTAACGCCTGTTTTCTGTTAGAAGAAATAAAACAGATGTTGGAAAATATTGTATATTGAATGTTACCGTTGGCGTAGTCCAAAATTGATTGTTCTTGGAACTTTAAATTTTGTAGGCATTATAGCTATTTTTATAATTCTAACTAATTATAAAAAAATTAGAATTCTTCTTCCTTCTGTTCGAGATCTTTTAATTTCCAAAAAGCAAAACATCACTTGGTTACAAGCTGACAAACTTAAACTTGCTCATAATAAAGGGTTTTCCAATAAGAGGTGTTATTTTGAATAGCCCGCTATTTCGGTAGATGTCACTTTTGAAGCTATCATTTTTTGACATTTGACAAGTAGAAACTACGCCATTAATAAATATGGAACGATACACGCTTCAACAACGCATTGAAATTATTAAAATTCACTATAAAAATGGTGAAAATTTGGCAGAGACGGTTCGTAAAACTCGAACATTTTTGGGTCACCGTGAAGCACCTTGTCGGACCGCAATACAGAAATTGGTGAAAAAATTCGAGCTCTTGGGACAAGTTAGTGATGTGAAGAATAAAACCCGTGCACGTCGCTCAAGAACAGCCGAGAATATTGCTGTTGTAGCCGAAAGTGTTAAAGAAAACCCAGGTTTGTCCATTCCTCGTCGTTCTTTGGAATTAGCCATTCCACAAACGTCATTACACCGTATTTTGCATAAAGATTTGGGTCTTAAGGCTTATAAAGTCCAGTTAACACAAGAACTCAAGCCGGCCGATCATCAACAACGTCGTGTCTTTGCTGATTGGGTCGTTGAAATGCATGAAAATGATCCAGAATTCCATCGAAAAAATCATCTTGAGTGATGAGGCCCATTTCCACCTCGGTGGCTTCGTCAACAAGCAAAATTGTCGGATCTGGGGCTCAGAAAATCCAAGAGTTATTGTTGAAAAGTCTCTCTATCCTCAACGTGTGACTGTTTGGTGCGGTTTATGGTCCGGCGGAGTCATTGGACCTTACTTTTTCGAAAATGAGGCTGGAGCAACAGTTACGGTGACTGGATTGCGCTATCGAGAGATGATTAACGATTTTTTATGGCCGGAATTGGATGGTATTGATCTGGACAACGTTTACTTTCAACAAGACGGCGCTACGTGCCACACAAGCAACGAAACCATTGATCTTTTACGGAAAAAGTTTCCGGACCATGTTATCTCTCGAAGAGGTGATCACAATTGGCCACCGAGATCTTGTGATTTAACACCTTGCGACTTCTTTCTTTGGGGCCACGTGAAAGAGAAGGTCTACGCCAACAGCCCAGCGTCGATTCAAGACCTCAAAGATGGAATTGGTGAGGCTATCGAGGACATAGGGCAGCCACTTTGCAATTTGGTTATGGAAAATTTCATGAAAAGGATATTGTCCTGTAAGCGTGGTCGTGGTGGTCATTTGCCTGATGTTATTTTCCACTATTAATGGCATACCTTCCTCTTTATAATGAAATAAACATCCGATCATTTATATTAAAAAATGGCACTTTTCTTTGAATATCAAAATAACACCTCTTATTGGAAAACCCTTTACTTTTGAGCGAACAAGTATAAGGCATCACTAAACAAGCAATTTTTGCCTGTAAACTATAAATTCAAATTACATACTTTGAAAATTTTATTAATCACTTGTGAGAGTTTGTGAAAACAAAAGGTCCCTACAATCGCCCTTTTATCACTCCAATATCTACCTAATTTGACTTTCTATTATAATTTAAAAGCGTCGCATCAATCATCCCCTGAAACTTTGTTAAAATATTCCACGATTTCAATGTCCTTATTGCTTTGGTCCCAGTCATTATCACTTTCTTCGTTGCCTATTTGCTGCTAGTATTGGTTCATATTTACAGAATACATACCCTGAACCTAACTTGAAGAATACTTGAATGTTACTTGTAAACGAAGCATCTCACGAAAAAATTCTAATAAACTGGTTTTTATGGAAGTGTGTTTACCTTACCCTTGATCTTTACCTCTGATGAGTGAACCTACTGCAAAATATTATAAATTAGAAGACATCGTACGAGTATAATAAATCGCACGGGCTAATTTTAGCTTAATATCATCTCACATTGGTTTTGAAACACCAAGATTCTAGAAAATGTAATAGAACTGAAATACTTTATCTCAGAAAAAGATTTCTGAATATAGAATTCTTAATTATAAACGAACTGACTATTTTTATTGATAGTATGTGGGCACACTTGTCGAAGAAGAGAGACAACGCAGATGTAAATAACAGAAGAAGGATTTTAACAGTAAATTCTTTTTTCAACTCGATGACAAATAAACATCAGATTTATATCAAGACGCTCTAGCTTTGTAGCTAAGTCTGATGACCATCTGAAGAAACACCCTATATACAGCCGTAGATTTTTCGATTTGTGTTCAGTCATTAGAGGAAAATACTGGACGATTGCTTGTATTTTCTAAAATTAGTCTCGACTCACTGGATGTTCCATAAAAGCGTGGCACATAAAACTTCGGTTACCTTAAACGAAACACTCTGTATGTTTTATTATAAATATAACGAGCTACCCTGGTATAAATGATAAACATTTGCTTTTAAAAACCTTGTAAAAATAAACTTTGATCTAATCTTTAGAAATAATTAATAAAATTTTGATTATCTCATCTCTTTTATAGAGGATAATTAAGAAACGAGATATATATAACTTTATTGAATTTTTTTAAGTGAAACCCTTGCATACTTTAATAAACTCAAATTCTCCTTTTATTGCCGATTGAAACAATAGAGCATTAAGTGAATCCACGTATACCTTCCAGTTATTTGTTGTAAAATGCCATCAAACTTCTCAAATGGCCCTGCTGTAATTAAGGAGGTTCGTGAATAAACTATTTCAATGAAGTAAAACTAAATATTGTATTTCTAAAAATGCTTCTTGGAATTTTAGCTATAAATCTCTTTTCTACAAGCCGATGGAGCAGCGCAAATTCTTATTCTCCTGATTCCTGAAATGGAACAACTAGAACACCCTGTATATCTTAATATTTTTTTATCTCAATCTCAGTTAGGCAGGTGTACACCCTATAAAGCTATACTGCTGTGACCAGCAATTACTAGGAAAGAGAAAAATACTAGGATATACAAGATGTTATGATTGTTGCATTTAAGAAATCCGGAACGCCCTGTGTAGCCGTGAATAATTTTAGAAAGTACAGGCAATCGTCCCGCACAACTTGTCCAAAAATATGTTTTGATATTCCTACAAATAACGACGCTATCTTTCAAACACAAGCCGTTGGGACACCCAGTATAATGTATTATACTAAAATGATTTTCTTGGATGTTAGGTGGGATTAAAACAAAATTAATATTTTTCCTCGAACATCAAACAAGTTAAATTCTTATTTACTGAGTGAATCGTGCTATTAAGAATTTTCGAGAACTTATCTTTGTGTTCTTCATTAATCGTCGATTTCAATTAACGCGGTTGTAATTAAGTTTCTCTTTAGAACAACGTTTTCCTGAATTTACGCTGTAATTACAAGAAATTTTCGCTCGATTTTCGGTTTAATTCTATTTTCCAACGTGAAATCGAGATTACCTAAATTTTATCAATTTGTGGTTGTTACATTCATTACTTGCATTTATTAAATTTGTTATCAGACTTATTAAGGTTACAATAAAACTACACGTTAATGGTTTTAATTGTTTTATCAGTTTGTCATATCTGTAGTATAAATCAATTATAAAAGGGATTATTGATATTATTTATCTATTAATAAAGATACATTCCGTACATTTTTTAAGGTTCCGTGTTTGAAAATAACTGCAATACCTAACCTAACTTAATGCACTAAAATAGAACTCTTCCTAATTTCAATTGCAATTGCACAGTTGTTAGTGCTCTCCGTTTGCAACAATATAGTACAAGTAGTTCTAAATTTAACTTTCAAAAGGTCATTATAATTTTATCTGACAAGATGGGCTGTTGTTGAATAAACAAGGTTTTTGATAATGGGCATAGATTATAGTGTCACTAGTAACAAAACTATAATTAAACGGTAGGCAACATGTATCACGTTGATGATAAATTGATGTTTGTGTGTACAAAGTATGATTATTTTTTTTAAATACGATTGATTGACTAGTGAGTGACCTTTACTTTGCAAAAATAGTTTTGTAATTTTATTCTCTTGGTGATAAAGCTCATATTTCTTGAAATTTAGAATTTAATATTAGCAAAAGAAGTCTTGGAATAGAAAGTAACCTTTAAAGTGATTGTTCTTTATGTTTATATTGATTTTTTATCATCACCATGCGGTGGCGCCAAAATTTCTGTGTGCGAATTCCAAACTGTCTAGGATATTGAAAATATGTCCATGATTAATAATATTTATTTTCTATGATAATTGCTTAATCATTAGACATGTTGATATCAATTTTAAATGAGTAACTTTGAGCTACATTTGCCAGACAATTTTGGTTTTCTAAGACCGAGTTTTCTTTTTGTGTAGTGTCCGAACAATTTTTTTCCAAATTAAGATTTTCTAACTTCAGATAGAATTTCCACTAACATTTATGAATTCACCTTTGTCTGCATAGCTATTAGGTTCCAATTCTCAAGACACTTTCAAGAAATAATTTTTTCTGTTTATTCCAACGTTCTTGACCTAGATGTAATCGTTATCAAACTTTTCGCATCCCACACTAGAAAAATCATTTTTATGATCAATGGTTGACTGATAATGTCGGTCCAGAAATCATAAATTAGAATTCAATCCATTAGGAAGAGTCCCACATTGAATATTTTATATAAATCTCGGAAGTTTAACTTCTATCCGAAACGATGATTGCTATGGCTACAAAACAAAAGCATAAAAAACTAAATCTTCTGATACTTTTGTTTTGACACCGTATATAAAAGTGAATACTCTTGCATTGTGCTTACTCTAATATTATATAAAGCTTGGCCATGAAAATCGTTCTCTGTACTTACCTTAATAAGACCAGTTCAGGTGAAGGCACGATCAAGTCGTAGTCCAATCAAGATCTCTTTTATGTAAGTTGATGTTTTCATTAACACTGATAGTCACAGTAAAGTCAAGCTACCCACGATCATTTGATCGTGAGCATAGTTTAGGTCATGGTGCTCTTTTTGAAATTGAATAATATGAATGCAAATGCAAAACGATCATGGTGAAATATGTTGATGAAACTTTGATTGTCATCTATAACTGTTCGCTTATAAAGTTGTAAATTCTGCTCTTCGCAGCATCTGATGTATCTAAAATCGTCGTTTCTATTAAGTGTTGGGCAAGCTTTACCCTTCTTCTTATCCAAAGACTAGAGTTATTTTAACTATAACGTGGATTTAGTTTAGGAAGCTGGCAGCGTGATCGTGAGTTGGCAGAAAAGCGAGAATCCCTCTACTACCAAATCAATTTCTAACTATTCAGTAATTTGCAATACCTGATAAACATCTCCACTCCTTTAAAAGTAGTTTGGATGTCTATTTTCTATTGATTTTAGGTGTTTGGACCTTATTTACGTTTGATGATATAGCACAATTAAAATCTTATATCTTGATAAAGAATTGTCTGATTTAAGTTTGTAGTAAAACGATTACCCTGTATATATTTGGTATTTTTCTTTTCTTTTTTTTTTGATCCGTAGCTTACAGAGCAAAGTGACCTGCTGACATTATATTCAGACATAACCTAATTATAATTATTGTAACAAATGTCACCTATCAACAACTTCATAACTATTTTAATTTTGAAACAAAAAAATCATAAAACAAAAATAATGTGGTAAATACAAGAAAAAAATTTATAAAAATGGCAAGTTCTTTTGGGACAATATAAAGGTAATAATTATAAATTTCTAAATTCTTGAATGACCTTCTTCAATCAACCTTTTTAGCCCACCAAAAGAAAGTCGAACATACTTAATGACAAATTATAATTATTAACAGTAATATTCTACGCAATTACAAATTACTGCGACTGATCAGAAAGCATACACGAGGATGATTATTTACGTATTTATTTTATCATTTACAAAAATTATTCTTCTCCGCAGATTATCAAGTTAACGGGATGCTGAACGAGTGCACAAACATTTCGCTGTAGTAAAAGTGATAGAAAATCCCCGGGATCGTTATCAACATTATACTGTCGACTTATCTACACGAGTAATAAGTGGAAATAACACACATCGTGGAATGAATAAAAACATGTTATTCAGTTAGTTTTGGTGCGATGATGACGCATACAACAAATACGTACGAGTTTCAGTTAAGAAGATTTCGTAAAGAAACGTAATTAAATATTTTTAATAAATATTGTGCCTTCGAATCAATACGCAGTGGCAAATTAACAGTGCCTTACCAAGATTCTCATTCTCCGACGGGGCCTTTTTAAATTATTATTAATAAATCATTAAAATACGAAGTTTCAAGAAGAATATTCTCAAACCAGTGTTGTTTTGAAGTTCCTTTCTCAGTGTTAATGGTGTTTTATTATTTATTTCCTTTATTACTTGTGCTAGTCTTTTTGTGCTAAATGTTGCTAGTGGGCATTGAAGACAAAAAATCTATAGTGCGGTGTACAGATGTCAAAATGCAATATAATACAGTTGGGCGGGAACGCAAAGGCTCTGTTACATCGGTAGCAAATGTCTCCAGCTGGTTTTTCTCTCTTAGAAGGGTCGGTAAAAAGAGCAAAAGTCCTCAGAAATTCATAGCCTCTTCGAGAAGTGACTGGGATCTTTCAACTTTGACAAAAACAACTCCTACTAAATGGGTATGTTATTTAAAAAATACAGTTTTGATTTTTTTGTTAGAAAGATATTTAATTTAATCAATAATTATTTAGTCTTCTTTACAATGTACAACAATAGCCGTATAATAACTGCGAATATAACCTTAAACGTCATCGATAAGCTATAAACCGCCAACCATATACGCATTTTTATTGACAGTAAAGCGTTTTATAACCTAAACATTCTCCTCTTTGTACATTTAATTAATTTCCTAGTTTACCATATTTGAAGAACTCTTTGAATTTTCAGGTTATCAACTTGATATTTTCAGTGCACGCTTTATGTTTTCTATTCCAAATTCAGGACATTGAAAAAGTAAAGTTATGATTATTTCTTTCTAAAAATACTTTACTACCTACCATTAGTATTTTCATGTTACCATAATTTACTTATACTTGATAAAACAGGAAAAAAATCAGTGGAATATCTCTTTGTTCTTTCTATTATTATTATTATTATTATACAGAATACAAACCTTATCTTCAATAGGTTATCAGTCATTTCAAAGCTGTAATATTTCTTTATTAGCAATAAACTATAATAAAAAGAAATAACATCTATTTGTCTTAAACCATTTTTCCTGAATATTGTTTTGTTATGTTAACATATTATCGTCTTGTGGATTCACTCTATTTCAGTTAGCTACTTTCAGAATTATATTTATATAAAATATTTTTATTTTTTCGTTGGGAATGCCTTAATAATTTTTGCAAATGTTGAGAGAATGCATTGCAAAAACTAGGAAACTGCTCAGATACTATAGATAAACTTTTTCATACCTCTTTGGAAATATCGTTAGAAAAAAATGACCTAACAAAGCAGAATACTAAAATATATCTATACAATGTGTCCAAGATAAGGAGGGTCACTACAGGGATCTCGGAAACCATAAGAGATAGAGAAACGGTTACATGGGGAAAAACTAGCGCAATTAAGCGCCTAGTACGATGCCGTTTAAAAAAAATTAGAATATTCTGAACGATTTCGAAAAAAACTGAAAAATTGCAATTTTGTTTTCATTCTGTTCTGAGTTTATTTTTAACATAATGAGAAACGACAAACACTTTCTTATAACACTTTATTGAAAAGAAGAAGATGGTATTATTATTTTTTTTGTACGACGGTTCGTTACTTAGATATCATCCAAGTCCAAATTTTTAAAATTTTAGATTCACAATGGTCCCTAATGCGTAGAGGGCTTTGAAAAATAAACATCATCTTTTATTTACGGCTGTCAAAGCCCTCTATGCATTAGGGGCTGTTATGGTATCAAAATTAAGTAAACCTATTTAGAAAAATTCATGTAGTGATTGATCTATTTTTGTAGTATAAGACAAAACGTGATCGCGAGAATATTTTTCGTATTGGCGACTAAATTGTCCGTCATTCTGCGTTTACCGTTTTCCCTCACACAAAAACCAAAATGCACAACTTTCTCTCAACTTGCTACTTTTTATTTTCTGCCGTTTCCGAAACTCAACAGTAAGTCTCGGATTTTGGACACGCTGTATAAAATAAGAAGTACCTAACCCAAAATCTGTTTTTATTTTATAGTTGACACAAATCTTTCTTTCATTCTTTCAACTACTTTCGTTCAAGTTGATTAATCAAAAATCTGCAAATAGAATCTTTTTTTACGAAGAAAATGGAGATTTTCAAATTCGTATTACTCATTTGTCATTTGTTACTTTTTAATCATGCGGACAAGTTGACTAACCTATAAATGTCAGTTGACTAATATTCTGATGAGATAAAAAAGATGTTACATGAACATATGTTGAACGTTATTCTGGTAATGCGATATTTAGCGAGTCTTCTGTGTATCTAAAACTAAAACTGTTTGCTAAATATGAATGGGCTGCAACGGCTTTCGTATGTGACACGATTTAAAAATAAAAACAAAACCACAATATACAGCCATAACTGGGGTTAGAACGAAAAAGGGTAAAAATAGTATGACGCCAACTTAAAAATATTTGCAGTCGAAAATAGAATTATGGTCATCATCTGAACAACGTTTACGTAATTGTGTGTTAGTTTGTGCAGACGGTAAACAGATTGCAGAATTTTTAAATTTCATATTGTTTAAGATTTTCGTTAGTAACTCTCATCTTTTGTAATAATTCTTTATCATATTTTTGCTCAATGCTATCTTGATAAGTGTTGCAGGTACACATACTGCACCATATTGCAAGAATGTTAGAACTAAATTCAAAAACAATTATTAATTTATACGAGATGCGATTAAAAAAATAAATTTTCGGGACGGACAAAAACATGATGTCAGTGGTCTTAAATTTTTGATATCTTTCATTTATTTATAGTAACATAATTCAACGAAATATTCAATCGCATCTCGTATATTCTATTTTTACATCATCATACAATATAACATCTTTCTCCAACGACACGAACAAACATATTGATTATGATCATTACGACCTGACGAGGTTACTGCTCAATGACGACATATCGTTATCAAGATCTATTTTAGAGGTTGTTATTTTTATACTAGATAGGTAAATTCTTTCGCTCGACAATTGGTACAGTTTATATTGAAACTTTTACGTCATTCTCTGTTAATTATAATGTACTGTGTTTAGTTAGCAAGAAATATTACATAACTCTAACTTACAATTCAGCTGAAAAATAAAAATAAAAGAAATAAACTTCTATTTATCTATCAATCAATGCTAAAATTTCTCTTCGAGCACATTTCGTTTGTCTGAATTCGACAGCTAACTGCTATTCTGAATTCTTTATTATTCGTATGTTGGATGAATCGATCATTATTTTTAACAAAAGAAGGAAATATGTACGAGGAACTTCTTTTAATGTTACATAAAATTGCTATTTGTTTTTTGTTTTTGTTTTTTTTTTTGTTTTGCATTTGCTATTATTATTATCAACCAAAGATGATACATATGTTTTATTGAGATTTATATAATAATTACCTTTGTTTCCGCTTTTTGTTGTTGTAGTATCGATGTCGCCGATGTATGTATAAAACGTCAGATTTTTAGTTGTGCCTGGGATTACATAATTCAGTTGGTTTAGTAAAATAAAATATTAATTTTTGTTATTAGTTGGAACTTGAATGTCTTTAAAGTTTGTTGTGTCGTTAAACAGTAGTTAATTACAATGTTTCCTTCGTGTTTTCGTGCTTGTGCCAGTTATTTATTCGAGAGGGTGTTTTCCTGCATAAACAGATTCGGGGTATTATAATGTTATCATTTTTAGTCCTATTTAGAATTAGTATACATGCTAGTATACATCTTCCTTAAATGGAATTTTATGATAATAAACTTGAATTTCAACATCACTTAATCATGTATACGACAGTAAAATACGTCTAATGTAATAAAATAGATAGGACCTACCTTGTAGCATCCGAAATTAGTAGTACAACCTCACATAATGCAATTATAAAGCAATATAATGTGAAACATTAAAGTTAACTTGATTAGAATAGGTAGTGTCAAAATTCCAAAACAAATGAGTTTTAGATTAAATTTTAAGATTGCTAGAGTAGAATATCCATAATACTACCTTTTGGTTTTCGTTATTTTTAATATTTTAATTCGTGAGATAGATTTTAAAAAATCTGATAATTCTTTTTCTTCGTAAATGAATATCTAGTGAGCCATTGAATTCTTTGAAAAACAAAAAACTGATAAATTGATTTCCAATACAACTTTTCTATGATTTTGTATCTCGAGATCCTTTCATTCAGTATGAAATATAATGGAAAGTGCAGTGTGTATTTTCTAGTAGTAGTCAAGAAGATTACAAATTGACTTATGACTACTCTGAAACATTTCAATAAAATAAACATCTAGGAATACAAAAGCATAACCATAACGAACTCCGTTTTGTCCTTTCTGCAACCATTTTGACCATGTTCCCGGAGAGATATCAAAAATCGAAGGTTACGTGGTCTTTAGTTTTTGATGTAGAATCCAAATATGAAGTCCAAATTTCAAAATTTAAAAAATGCAGACAGGCATACTTCGCAAATTCAGTAACGACTCCTTTCGGAGTTCTTTGAAAATTTAATATAGCCATTTTATTTTTCTAAACATCAGTTCACATAAAAAACTGAAAATTTCTTTTCTTATAATATGGAAACAAAAGCACATAATTTATAATATTGCACTAATGAACTGAGTATGAAACGGTATTTTGGTAACATATTCAGGTTACTTCTAGCTGTTCAAATTTCTTGCATTGAATGTGGATCACTCTGTATATTTTGAAAATTCTCCTTGAGAATCACAAATAATAGTTGAAATTCTATCATTCCAAACTATAAAAGATAAGTCTAAAGTCTAAACTCATTTCTTGTGTTTCTCATACATGGTTGAAAATCAGGTCGTAATTGACACTTTTAGTTTATTTTTGACAAAACAGCTGAAAGAATTTTTTCTTTGAGAGATTGGATGCTCTGCAACTCGTTCCATAGTACATTAACCATTTACACCATGTAGATATTTTAACAAACTTCATAATATCAAGATTAATTTTTAAGTGAAGTAAGTACTTTCTATTGTTTACATTGTAAATCATCAGTTCTGATAATAGCTTTCAGTTGTTTAACTGTATTATTTGTGAAATGCAAAATAACCTCTTAATTCATTTTGCATTTTAATTCTAATTCTTTTCTGCCAAGAGAAATATTTTGAAACAGTGTATCGATAACTAATAAACATGATAGATGGATGCATCTATTGAATGCATACTACAAACACATTATGACCTTTGTAAGTTGACATAATTCTTAACATAAACAAAGATTAGTACAAAGCAACGCAAATTTAGTGTATAATTCATATTATTTGCTTCAGTTTCAAGTATTACATGATGGTATGATGATGTATTGATGTTTTTGTCTAAAATTACATTTGTAATTAATCCATTAGTTATAGCATAAATCATAAACTAATTTTATGTTTTTTTCCTTTGCAGGCTTTAAAAGATGAATTGTGCGAAGTCGTCTCGGAAATGGAATCCCTGGATTCCGGTGAGGAGGGGAAGAACAGCAACAAGGCCAAAATGATGTCCATAGGACGTAAGAAATTTAATATGGACCCAAAAAAGGGTATCGAATACCTTATAGAAAAAGACCTTATACAAAATACATCTGAAAGTGTAGCACAATTTTTATATAAAGGTGAAGGTCTAAATAAGACTGCCATAGGAGATTATTTAGGAGAAAAGAACGAATTTAACGAAAAAGTATTACAGGCCTTTGTGGACCTACATGATTTTACTGATCTTATTTTAGTACAAGCTTTAAGGTAAGAAAAGTGTATTTTTAGAAACGATGACAAGAACTAGTACTAAAATGTATTTAAGTAATGTGTAGATAAGGAATAGACAAATAAGATTATTAACAACTTATGAATTTTATCTTTTCGTGACCATACACATGTAAGTAATCCCGGTTTAAAGTATAGAAGAATGAATTTGCTAAATAATTGCTTAAGAAAAAGACTGTAGTTATGAATAATATTTCAGGAAAACTTAAACTGACACTTATTCTTTGTTCAGGTAAAGGCTCTTTATTAAGTCAAGTAGGGACATAAAACAAAAATGAACGGTATATGTAGTTTTACTTAAACTGAAGATAGATTTACAAAGGTTAATTTTAAAACCTGTGTAATGCTCCACATTTATTTACCGAGACTTGAGCTTGTATGTATATGGAAATCAGCAAAAGCATAATATCTAGTTAATTATGGAGATTTCAACACTTTTCCACTCTTTACTTTCTATTTATTGTTTTGTAAGCTTTTGGTAGCTTGATTATGAGTTTTGCGGTTATAAATACAAGATTCAATAGGAATAACTTAATAAATTATTTTGGCAAGTAACTTTTAGGGAAAAAATATTCTGTTTTATATAACTTAAAAATGAACTGTAGACACCCACATACATTTTTTGTAGAAAAGGAAATTTCTTAACTTTTATTTTCCATCAGATTCTTTTTTCTACCTATAACTGTCTAAAAAGGTTTCTTGTTTAGATGAAAAATAAATATGAAAGAATTCAAAATGCTATTGGAATGTGTAATTACATTAAAACAATTGAAGATCATTAGATAAAATTGACAGTGGTATAGGTTTATTGACCTTAGGTACCCAATAAAGGAAAGGAATGATTGTTATGAAAAGTAATAGTTTAACGTTTTAAGATGTTAATAATTTATTCTTTGTATTGTTTGTACTTAGTTATTTTTGAGACTGTTGACGGAGCGATAAATCTTTTTTTATTAATGCAAATGTAGGAGTTATGCTGCCTACTATATGCCTTCATTGTTTAAATATATTGGGTCGATTTCTGCTCTAGTCATTAAATTCAAATATTCTCTAACTACTACGGCAACTAATTCTATCCATTTTCTTTATGTTAAGATCAGATAAAGCTAGATTTTTAAATTTTTAAAAAAGCTTTGCTGGTTAGTGAAAAGAGAGTAGAGACAACTGGGTCACTGTCAAAACATCACCAATAGATTGCAATATTGCATTGATAAGGTGGCAAGGCAAGTGTGAATACATATTAAGATAGAAAATTAGCAAAGTATCAGTATCCTATCTCACCAGCTGAAAGAAGTTAAAATGTTTATTCAGTTTGGTATCTTAACATTGGGAGATGATTTCCGAAGGATCTTACTGTAGTTACACACAGAAATAGATAAAAAATGATTGCTAGACTTTTGTTTCTGAACAGTACTGACATTCAAATTAGAATATCTTGGAAACCTTTGACTTTTTGAATTTTTCTCATATGAAAAAATGGCATATTATTATTATTAAAGCACACAATGATGCCTATTATTCATGAGGATGTGCATCCGAATGAATACTACTCATTATGTACAAGTTTAATATGACAAGTGAAACGTGGCTTGTTTTATGAACAGGACTATGTATCTATAGTAACATACATAACAAGTGTTTTATTAAAAATAGCGCCCAAATTTTAAAATTTTGCTTATAGAATGGAGGCAAATACACTTGTTGATTTCATGTTAAACACAAGATATTAGAGATTTCGCTTTTTAAATATTTCAATCACCTTGGAGAATTAAGGTAGAATTTATTTATGAATCGTTACACACTTTTGCTTTTATATACATTTATTCTGCAACTTCTTAATTTCAGGGATTGTTGTTAACATATTTCCCAGCATTATATATTATTTACTTTTAAGTGAATATTTTTATCAGTTGTGCATATTCACACCAATAATAATAAACTTTTTGTTCACTACGTTAGCATGATCTTAATAGGTCAAATTAGAAAAGATGAGAAATCTTTATAAACTTACTTATTATTAGTTGTCTAAAGTTTGCTGTGAAATACATTATTTTAACAGAAATATATGAATAATGTATTTATGTTCCTATTAGTGTAGGATTTCCCATTGATTTCATTGTGAAACATGAATTAATCAAATCAAAATTAATTCAGTACCAATCGAGATCATAAATCTATTACATTTTAATAAAATATTAGGGAATATATAATTCTCATTGTTTTAATCAGCTCAAAACTAATTTTCCTTTTCTTTTTCAGGCAATTTTTATGGAGTTTTCGATTGCCAGGTGAAGCACAAAAAATCGACAGGATGATGGAGTGTTTTGCCAAACGATACTGTGATTGTCAGGGGGAAAATAATATTTTCGAAAACTCTGATACCTGTTACGTTTTGTCATTTGCTATCATCATGCTTAATACTAGTTTACATAATCCTAGTGTAAAAGAAAAACCTTCCATTGAACAATTTATTACTATGAATAGGGGTATTAATATGGGGCAGGATCTACCTAGAGAATTATTAGTGGTAAGTAAATAATAAATAAATTATCCTTTTTAAAAATGATCAAATTATCAATAATTACTATAGAATAGAATTCCCTAATTAACAATGCAAAGTTTATTACTGCTCTAATAGTGTAATATTTCACTGACTATAATTAGCAGAAGTACACTTCAATTTCCCTTCATTGTTAATCTAGACTACTCTCAATAAAATGATTCTTTTGCAATATACCAGGCATGTACTGGTTAGTATGGTATATGGTATCATTACATTTTACATGAATAATGGTTATTGAAGGGAAAGTTGTTGTGACTTCATACTTGAATATTATTTGTCATACCGCAACATACCCAAATTACAAGGTGGGATAAGTAGTGATATATGAAAACATTTTGAGGTTATTAACAATACCACCTAATCACATCATGTTTACAAACTTTATAGTTTCTATTTCTTTTAGTGGTGGGGATATTAACTAATAGTAACCTCACTTAATTAACCAGATTAGTTGTGGTTAGTTAGTTAGACCATAGAAATCTTATAATAAATAAAATTATAAAAATGACATCTTTTACATTTGCTTTTATTTTTTTAGGGTCTCTATGAGAGTATAAAGGCAGAACCTTTTAAAATACCAGAAGATGATGGCAACGACTTAATGCATACCTTCTTCAATCCTGACAAAGAAGGCTGGTTGTGGAAACAGGGTGGTAGATATAAAAGCTGGAAGAGGAGATGGTTTATTTTAAATGATAATTGTTTGTATTATTTTGAATATACAACTGATAAAGAACCGCGTGGAATAATTCCTTTAGAAAATATTTCTGTGCGTGAGTGTACTGACAGACAGAAGCAACATTGTTTTGAATTGTATGCTAGTGGTGGTGCAGACTTTATTAAAGCATGTAAAACTGATTCGGAAGGTAAAGTGGTAGAAGGCAAACATACAGTTTATCGTATGTCCGCTAGTAGTGAAGAAGAAAAAATTGATTGGATGGAACGGTTAAGTAGAAGCATTAGTCATAATCCTTTTTATGATATGTTAGCGAGTCGTAAACGAAAAGCACAACACAATGCTAAAAATTGAAATTGTTATTATCAATTCAGTATCACATTTTTGTCATTGTTTTTTATGTTGAATTATTTTAATGTAAATAATTATTTATTACAAGTAAATTTAGTAGTCGTAGATGAAGTGTTAAATATGGTAAAAACGGTCTTGTCACATTTTATTAACATTTTGTACTTTTAAAGAAGTATTTTGTTTTTTTTTTTGTTTCAACACACAGGGTGATTTAAAGTAGCACTGTAGACTTTGATATTATTACGTAAAATTTAGGGTACTGAATTGAAAAGAAGTGTTGTGGATGACTATTTATTCCTAATTGATATTGTGTAATTTATTTAAAGAAATTTAAAAAGCATTTTACAAATTTAAAATGCTAAATCAAGGAATTGAAAATCATAAGCCGATATCATTATTATTATCAGAAATCAAAAAGAAGTAAATTTAGATTGTGTGTGATTTTCAATTCAGAACTCTGTATTGTAAAGGTTATTATCGTACTATCTACTATCAGATTTGTTAATATTTATCTGTAGTGGCCGAAAGATTGAGGTTATAATTGTAAATAAATTTTAAGAGTTTTCTTTTTTTACATGAAACTTATATATTCTTTTAATTTATAAAATTAATTTAAAAATGAATTGTATATGAAGAATATCATCAAGACTGCAGAAGAATATAAAATTGTTTATTCATATTACTTGCTATAAAATGTACTTAATGTTTAGTTAAATTCAATTTTTTAGTTCTATTTTAAAAAATCATTGTCTTTGAAAATGATAAATTTGGTAAAAGTTCTTGTGTGATAATAAATTGTATAAGATTCAAATTGCTAAATATGAAAATGTGACCGATGGCAGTTTTTGCCATTCACACTTATAATGAGAATTATTATGAGAAACTCTTTTTAAGTACAAATGCTTTTTTATAGTTGAAGCAAGTGATATTGTATTTAAATAATTTGGAAGTAAATGTATCCAAAATCTATTCAAATAAATATAATTTTTTGTAATTGTTTCTGTTTAAAAAATAATAAAACTTTAATACATTATATACAAAAGTGTGTTGTTATTTTTAACCTGCATTATTCTTCTAAAGAGAACTCACTTTAGTTTAATTGAAATAAGTAGGTACCTGATTGTCTGTGTATTTTGATTAAAACCCAATTAAATATACGGATTACTGATCCATGTGTAAAAAACAAAGAAATAGAACTTAACAAATTGAAGACCATTAATTAGCCAGGACTTCAAGGTCATGGTTGTACAGGCTGTAAATGAAATGGCGGAAAAAACTTCAGGACGTTATTCTACGGTAAAAAATAAATAGTACCGTTTTGCTGTTAACACTATCTTGAAGAAGTTATTGGAAGTCGTAAATTGTTTAGTTGATTCTGCATTCTTAATAAATACAACAAAATATTAATGTTTGAACGTAGAAAACACTAATTACATACCATTTACAGTTTTTTTTTTGTACTAAAGCATGTTCGTGAAGAAAAGTGCACGTTTTGATTTTAATTTTTTTCTACAAACAAAAACTTAATTCCAATCACGGAGACTATGAAAGCATTTGTCACTATCTGTCATTTTTAAAATAATTTTGTATTTTTCGGTTCGTTGTACTTTTATTCAAAATGCCACGAATAAGTAAAGAGAAAAGAAAACTGATTGTGCACAAATGGTGTAGTGAAGATGGTTTATCATTAAGACAGTTAGGGAAATCTATGAATGTTTCTGTAAATGGTGCCAAAAAGGTGATTAAAAAATTTTGTGAACATAACACTCTTGAAGACATGCCAAAACCTGGGAGAACGGAAGGTTCTGTTAATCCTGAGGTCAATAAAAAGATTGTAACCTTGCTTAAGAAAAACTGCTCAATGTCCACAAGAGAAATTGCAGATAGAGTGCATGTAAATGTTTCGACTGTGCAAAAAAACCAAACAGAGGCACAACATGAAAACATACAAGAAACAGAAAAACCCAAAAAGAACAGAAATGCAATTAAAATGAGCTAAAACAAGAGCTAGAAAATTGTACAAGTACCTTGTTGAAAATCCTGAACGATGTGTGTTGATGGATGATGAGACATACATGAAAATGGATACACGTACATTGCCTGATCCATAGTTTTATACTGTTGCTGAAGGAGATGTCAAGGAATCAAACAGTTTGTGTTGGAAATTTGATGAAAAAGTTCTTGTGTGGCAAGCAATTTGCTCTTGCAGGAAAAGATCTACAGCATTTTGTACAAAACGTACCATAAATGCTGCAACATATCGCAGTAAAATTCTTCAAAGAAGATTATTCTGGTTGTACAAGCAACATGAAACTCCACTGTTATTTTGGCCAGCGCTCACTATGCTGCAGACACCTTAAACCTCCTAAATACAAATAACATTATTTTTGTGGACAAAACCATGAACCCCCTCTAATTGTCCAGAAATATGCCCAATAGGAAAATATTGGGCTATTATATTACAGTTTAAAAAAATATGGAAAAAAGCTTCGAATAATATGACTCAAACAGGTGTGCAAAGGTTAATGAAGGGCCTGCATGAAAAAATCAGATATACTCTCAAGGTGCATGTCATCTATAGTAAAATTAAAAAACATAGTTGCTTGATTGTCATGTGATCAATGCTCTAATTTGTCAAACCAAACAAATAAATCGCTGCATTTGGTAAGAACCTCTGACAGCTGTTTTTGCTTGAAATTGCCTCTTGTTCTTGTCACTCAAATCCAAATTTTTATTTGAGTGACAAGAACAAGAGACGATCCCAAGTAAAAATAGCTGTCAGATGTACGTTACTGAACACAGGGAATGTCATCTAACATTAACATTAGTTTTCAGGTTTCTAATATAAAGCCTAGTTAACCTTAAACACTGAAAATTGAATCATACTAAAATCCTGTGTAAATTCAATTACTGTCAATTCATTTTTATTAATATCAACTTTCCATGAATAGAATACCAATTCAAATTGTTAGTTCCAAAAACAGATTCGACGTTTTGCCCAGGTGGCGTTGCAAGTGGATATTGATATTCACTAAGGTCACTGGATAAGTGACTGACTTATGAGCTGATTTATTATAACTTAACATCTTTTGTAACATATCAGAATTGTGATAAAAATGATTGATGACACATCTGTAGGTAGAACTCTTGAAAAAAAAATCAACAAAATTGGTTGAGTGGCTGCCGCTAGCGAAGGCAGGAAAGAAAACGCTTTCTATTTTAAATATACAATGTGTCCACGATAAGGATGCACAGCATGGGGATCTTGGAAACGGTAAGAGATACAGGATCGGTTAAATGGGATGAAAGTTGGCTATTTATAGGACCTTTTTGTTGGCGTTTGCAAAATCTAGATATCTTGGATAGTTTCAGAGATACTTAAAACAAAGTAGATTTCTCAACTTTTGTTTTTATTTTTTCTTTCATTTATTTGAAGAGACATCGGAAAACTAAAACTACTTTTCCACTGCCACTTTTTCTGCTCTATTAAAATACGCTAACAAACTTTCTGCACAACATTTCGGTTTCAAGTAACCGTCATCAGCCTCATTTTTTTTAAATAGACGGAAAAACAATTAAAAATTGTTTTGGATAGCTCTTGTTGTCACAATTCTAATGATGTAAACATGATAGGGTTATTTTGATTTTTTATGCTGTAAATTAATGCATTCTGCAATACCCTGGTCTGCACGATCACCTGATCTAACACCATTAGATTTTTTTCCTCTGGAGTTATATCAAGAATCATGTGCTTAATCAAAATCTTGAAGATGAACAGAAGTTCAGAACAGCGTTCAACACAAAAAATCCAAATCAAAATAACCCTATCATCTTTACATCAATAGAATCGTGACAAGCGCTATCCAAAACAATTTTCAATTGTCTTTCCGCCTATTTAGAAAAGTGAGGTTGATGATGGTTACTTGAAACCGAAACATTGTACAGAAATTTTGTTGGCGTATTTTAATAGAGCACATGGCAATGGAAAAGTGGTTTTAGTTTTCCGATATTTCTTCAAATAAATGAAAGAAAAAAATAAAAACAAAAATCAAGAAATCTACTTATTTTTAAATATCTTGGAAACTATCCAAGATATCTAAATTTTGCAAACGCCAACAAAACCGTCCTATAAATAGCCAATTTTCATCCCATTTAACCGATCCTGTATCTCTTACCATTTCCAAGATCCCCATGCCGTGTATTCTTATCTTGGACACACTGTATAGATAATTGTTAAGGTGGGCGTATAATACTTGATCATTGACATTTAATTTATAATTTAGTTTGTTGATTTATACTAGTTCCACTGAATAATAATTGATGTACAAGACGCATACACAGTAAATTTAAAGTTATGGCTAGCTAACCATGCATTTTTTCTTTTACATTTTATCATTAAAAGATGAATACCTTTTTACAAAATGTAAAATTATAAACAACATATTTTCTACAGCTGGTAATAATAGTAACCTCACTTTCTGCCCACTTTTCCATTATTACTTAAACATTTACCACGCAGCATTTAATTTACTACTGCTTCTTTCTACCGACAAAGGGAAGTCAGAACCTGAAAATTAAAAAACTGAAACTTCCTCTGAGTGTTGAGTAACATCTTCTAATAACTTATCCAGTTTCCGTTACTGCCCAACACCACCCGTCAATCGACGCAGTTGACTGTAAATTTCAAAATTAATCTCAAATTGTTGTTAATTATTACTGTTAAAATAATATTGTGATCCAAAATACCAAGGGTGAGTTGAGTAAAATGTGACTTTAGACATTGGAGATTATTCTGAGGGATAATACTAATAAAAGTTTGATTCTTTTGTTTCTGTAAAAATCTACCACATAATAATTATTAACACACTTATAATAATTCAATCAAAACCAAAAGCATGTGGAATAATAGAAATAAAAACAAAGTTTGTCTTTTTAAATTTTATTTGAAAAATAAGTGACATGCATTTGGAAGGCATACATTTTTGTTTTTAAAAACTAATGTATAGTATAAGCAGTAGTAATTAGAAAGAAAAAAATTGATAATTACTGAACAATCTTGATTATTTTTTAAATAATGTTACCCGCTTCAAAAATAAATACCACTGCTTCTACAATACATTTCTTTTATAAATAAATTATAAATCAATAATTATAAAGATTTACAACAAACTAATTATATTTAAGACAGATATCGGATAATTTAATAGGATATCCTTAAAAGTTTTAAAGTGGACGATACTTTAAAGACCTATTAAATTATTGTTGAGTGTGAGGCACAGACAAGGCAACAGGGATAGAAATATTACCTATCTAATTATAGTACTAAGCATTTATTCTAATACAACAATTATAGCTACATTTTTTTAACTTTATAAATAAATCTTTATGGCTATTAAATAACATAATATTTTGGTATGTCAATAGACTAATACAGAGTGATCAAAAAGAAACCTTAATGCAGTCAGCTTTGAAATTAAAAGCATTTGTCGACACTTGAAATATTATAGCTATATAGTTTAATAAATGACAATATTAGCTGTCAAATTTTGTGGTTATTCTTTGAGAATACTTTACACGCTCACCATCTTCAAATTGACCAGTAGGCAATTTTAAACAAACTCATGCCCGGTTTCACCAACAAGAAATAACTCGCTATTTGGCGAATAAACCTATTCAATAAATAAAAAGTAAATTTTTCGTTTCACCAACGTCTAATAGTAGTTATTAGAAGAAGAATAATTTATTCGTTCGATTTTGGCCAGATAAATATTTATTCTTTGAATAGCACATAACAGTTGGGCCCTTTCGAAACTAAAAGTAAGTGGAATTATGTTTTTAATGAATAATTTTTTACTTAAATGACAAAGCTATTTTGTATAATTAAAAATTTAGTAAATAACAACAATTATTTATTGTGAATGTTTACAATTAAAAACTAAATTAAAATACAATAGTATGTTTACAATTTATTCTAAATCATTTTCTTTCTTTTTTAATTTGAGTTCTATTTGTTTCAGTTCCAATTCAATTATCGTAACACCTGTACTAACTTCCATCAGTTTTTAGGTTATATCATGTTGGAATGATGCACCGAAGCACGCGTTCGCAACGCAATGAAGTTGGTAGTGTTACCACTGATCATGTACAAAACTGTACAGTTGTTTTCAAAAGCAAATGTATCGTGATTATTTATACAATAACTAACTGGACGTTTATAATCGTTGGTGAAACGCAAATTTACATATTCGATGGATAACTTTTATTCAACCAGAATTATCTGTCTATTTATTTGCTGATGGTGAAACCGGGCATCAGTAAGATATTTGACAAGACTGACAATTAACAAGTGCACATCTATTTTAATTTACATCCTACATTTTTTATTCCAAAGACAACCATGATAAGGTGTCTTTTTGATTGCTCTGTAGTAGTTAGTTATGATGGAGAGATAAAATAATACTTAATGTAAGTCGCATTGGTTTCTTGAATTCTGTTTTCTCAATAATTCAAACTTTTAAAAAATAAATTTCAGTTAAAAAATGTTCTAAGGAACAGAAATACACATTAACTGTATTTGTTTTCTATTTTTAACTATTAATATAACATGAAGTTAAAATTTTATAAAATATAAAACCAATGTGATTTTATTAAAGTAATAATAGAATTTGACTAGATTATGCATTAACAGGTACTACATTTAAAAGTTAAATGAGAACTCCTAACTGGTAGCCGTTCCTAAATCCAGATTTCTGGGAAAATCAAGCCTACTTTTTCTGTATACACAACAGTCAATAAAAATAATACACAATGGATAAAATAATAGGAACTATTAAAATGAGACAAACTCACGAATTTAAGTGTGGAGTATGTGAACATTTTGGATGTTGCTTTTGTTATATGCCATGTGCAATAATCGTTAAATTTAAGTGATTTCAGATTAAAATGTTAGACTGATCCAATTGATGAAACAAAAATGCAGTTAACATTGAGGAAAGATCCAATCATTGAGCTTACCTTGAAGGACTTTAGGTGATACTAGATGTAGGCTTAACTGATTCTTTCACACCTGCCTAGGACATTTTTAAAAACTAGGACATCAAATTTACTCATTAATCAATTAACCAAGTTTTTATTTTGAACTGAAATGGGGAAACGGTACTGTACACATCATCGAAACAATTAGCTAAAATTTCTCTTTATATCATTAACCATCATAAAATCTAGCACAAGTGACAAATTTTAATTGATGCTCTATATCTCTTATAGTAAACAGGATACCAACACTAAAGCTTGAATCTAAATTCACTTCATGATTATATCTTAAATATCATCTCTTAATTTGGGAGTTATTTTTCCAGAAACCAAAATTTATTGTACAGAACAGTTATTCTCTAGATAAGAAGAAACGTTTAAAAAAATGAAAATTTTATCATTCCAGTTATTTTTTTTATTATGTGATATTATTCGTATTAATTAAATTTTAATTTTTATAAAGTGCAGCCTTATAAATATTAGGTTTGATTTTTTTTTTTAGTAAAATATGAAAAAGTGTAAATAAGTGTAAAAAGGTGAATTCATAATGGCCATTATGACGTCATTTGATATGTCCAAGATTAACTAAGTAAATACTCAAGTGCAGATGCAAACAAAAACACTTACTGCCTGTACTCATAGTCAAATTATGTACTATGTGTAATGCCAAACCTAAAGAGATACATGCATCATTTGTGTGATCCAGATGCTTCAAATCAATAAATGGGCCAACTGAAAACTTTCTACATGCCCTATTTTAGTGACGGTAGATTGACAGACAAACAATAACTGAAAATGATTTTTAAAAAGTACATGTAAATTTATTTTACAATTAAGTTTTATTAATCTTACTACTTATTTTAAAACTAATAAACGAAAAATTGTTTAATTATAATTCTTAAAAGAACTGTTTTTGTTGTTTAAATGTAAACAAATTCAATTACGTTTGACATTTTTGAAACATAGCTCAGATTTACATGCAATCACGTCTACTGTTTCTAGTGTTATTCTTGTCATACACCTTCTACGTAAATGGAATGCTAACGGTTTAATAATATCTCTTTTTCCAACATACATTCTAAATAGGTGTGTGTTGTCTTTGATGAAAAATAAATCTGTGACCCATGTATCTCTTTATGTGAAATAAATATTAGTATAGTTGAATTTTTACCCTTTTGTGACGACATCATTATTTGGTAACTTTACGTATGACTTAGATTAAATCGGAAACAAACTTGACAACCCTCAAAGTAACTAAAATATTTAGAAACACTGCTCTTTTGATGTTCAAGCTGTTTTGTTTTCTATTTCTGCTGTTTAACTAAAGATAAAACAGGAAAGAAAATTGTGTCGCCCCGAAAAGGTAAAAATCTAACTATACTGTGATAACCCCCCCATACTTACACTCATTTGGCATTACATGTAGAATGTAATTTGACTATGAGTATGGCAGTCAATGGCCTGCATCCACTGCTACTTTTAATTTTTAAAATTGAATTTAAAATCAATTTTTATAAAAAACAATTTTAGAGATGGATTTAAAAAGAATGGTGGTATGGGCCAATATATTTTTGAATGGCATTAATCAACTAAATGCTAATAGGGAAAACATTATGTTCTTGACTTAAAAGAATAGGAATAGTTGGATGAACTACCACAGCAATGCTAAACAGATATTACATTAAAATGAGCAGCTTCACTTAAAACAATAGGCAGAATTTAAAGTGTTTGACCCCTCGAACAAGTATTCAGATTGTCCTGCAGCACAAAAATTAGCAATTTTGGCTGCTGGCAAAGTTAAAAAAGGACATCTTAGGCATAGCTAACAGAGAAAAACAACCAACAGTAATTACAAAGCATTAGAGACAGTACAAATTTTAGTGAAAAAATCTTGTATACTAAAATAATAGAAAAGTACAGGCAGTATGTTATATCTTGTCAAATAGACGGAGTACACTGCAAATTATATATCATGCCATAGGCTTTATTCTGATTTTTTTTAAAGAAGTAGGTGCACATCACATACTATAGTTATTTGTTTTCACCATTTAAGGAATATTTTGTTTCAAATATATTAAAACAGTGATAAGATATAATGTATAACCTGTATTTGTTGTTTTATTTTGTGGAAGATCCTGTTCAAATGTCAGGATTGTAAATCAGAAATTAATAGTTAAACCAAAAGAAAAATATTTAGTGTGACAGGCTTTGTGCATCAATGAGAAGTGTTTAGATCCATTAACCTGCACCAGTACCATAGATAGTATCGTTTAAGTAGATCAGTGCATTAAAGCATCCTTAATAAGGAAAATTATAAAACTAAAGTCTTGACTAGACAAAGTCACCTTCCATTATACCACAACTGTAATGGAAGTTTTGAAGGTGAAAGGTACTTATGTAATAAATATTGAAAAGAATCCTCCAGGGGAAAAGGGAGTTGAAAACATTGTTGACCTGTTGTAAAGCAACAGGAAAAGTCAAAAAACATAAATTCATTTGAAAGAATTTATAGAAGTGACTTTCGAAAGAGATATCTGAATCCTGTAAAATCCTAAAGAATTTGCAACATATATTTAAGGAAGGGCCATATTCTGTATAGAATTAATTATTTTTGTAAATTACATTTAGGGTTAATTAAAGGTACTTATAACAAAAGTGAGAAAAAGTCATTTACTCTTTGTTTTCCTTACAATAAAAAGTGATGAAAAATTATGGGACATCCTCTATAATATTGAAAATAATAACCCTAATAACAACACAGCAATGTTTTCCTAATTTACCTATTTGACGAAATTTAAAAAATTTCATATCTGAATTAGTACATTCTATCTGTCTGTCTGTTGCCATGTTTCCATAACTTTACAGGACATGTACGTTGAAATCAACTTAGAATTTTCTCCTGATTACAGGTACATAATCAGTATTTCAATATGTCAAATACTTTTTGATTTTTCGACATAGTGATATTATAATATAGTATCAACTTGGTTTTTAACGCTGAATATGACTATGAAATTTAAATTTTTATATCTTGAGTAATTCTCGTAATCTAAAATAGTTAATGGTGTAACTGTTTACATCCCTAATATAGTTATTTAGAGACTGCTAATATTTTATAAATTAATTTTACTTTGTTTCAAGCACACATAGCAACTGTAACAGGCAATGCAAATATATGCAAAATTATAGATCAATATTTTATTAAATTTATAAGTAAGTTTACTAAGAAATATTGGCCTGGTTTCTATTCCCCTTTCATTAACTAATGAAGCTTCTTTAAAAACTGAAAGAAATATACGAGCCCAGTCTCAGTGAAGTGGGCCCAACTAATGAAAATATATTTTTTAAAGAAATTTATCATCTTAAAGGAAAATGTATTAAAATTAATACAATTTTATAATAACCAAGAATTAATTTAATAACTTTTAACACATAACTCTATGAATGAACACTTCTCTGACTTCTTCAGAAACAGCTTTACCCCGAGACATGTTTAATTCTTAGCTGCAAAACAATATGTTCAAATAACTATCAATGTCACTCTCAGCTTATTTACAATTATTAAAACGTCAAATATTATCATCTGCTTCATAACAGTACACTTGATTTCGAAATAGTGACATGCACATTTAAGTTGTTTAGAGCGTGTATTTCGTTAAAACCAAATTATTTTATTAAAAGTCTGACTTGAAAGCAAGAACAGAGAAATGTTTAAAAAATACTCTAGGAATATGTAGGGAAACATACAGTGATGTACTTTAAAGAATAGATTAGTTTACTATGATAAAGTAGCAAATTTTATGTTTTGGGTAGTTGGGCCAACTTCACTGAGACGGGGTTCGTAGCAATATTTGGTCTTAACTAAAGGAAAAAGGACAAAATCAGTTACCATGGTAATTAGAGAATGTCTAAATTGAATGAAAAAAGCAGAAACTGGCAAATTTTTCATTTCAATTTGGAACAATAAGTTAAAAAAAAAACAAAATGAATGGATAGGGATAATATCAAATGACGTCACACCAATCACAATAGAGTGCAGCCACATGAACTTTTTAAAATATTTTCCTATTTTTTTAATTTTTGTTGCAATTATCTTCTAAATGTAAGTTTAAGTTGAATTAAATAATTTTCAAAACCATACTAAACATTCTTTAATTTAAAATTTTTGCATATTCCCCATTAAATAAACTTTATATCGAATATTTCAATACTAGTTTGAGATTTATTGCTTCTTAAATGAACAATGAATATGTGCTTAATAGAAACATATTTGAGATAATCTGAAAATGAAATAAAATCAATGCTTAACTATTTATTTAATATTTTTAACTATTGAGATTATACACAACTGACACTTAGCATTAATTTAAATAATTAGTAACAATAAAAACAAAGAAAAGAACGACTAAAACAAATATTTGAACATTTGACTAGAGGATTATAAAAGGAACAAGTGCATTATTCATTCCAACATTAGAAAGTAGAAAATATTTATATGTGATAATTAAATATAAATCTCTTTAAATTGTTTGAAAAGAATACTGCTTCATTTACTTTTCTTATAGTACTTGCTACTGGTTAGGTTTAACACTAATAAAGATATCTTATATATTTCTATCATAACATTTTTTTGTCCACGAGCTCTTCAGAATGTAGTAATCGTACAGTTTTCAGTGACAATACTAAAACTGAACTATTATACAAATGACACTGCATTATTCTAGATGAAGCCCACCAAGTAGGGAACCACAAAACACAATCATCTATAGCTGTCTGTAACCTAACCTCACTAGAACACCTATTCATAACAAAGAGCTAGATCTATCGTCTTTATTAGAATTTCTAAAATGCACTCCATTTGATGGATCATGATTCTACGAGGGAAATTAAATCAAAAAGATTAAGTATTGTGTTAATTAGATAGCAAGTAGTTAGATAGCATATTGTTCCTTTTATGTGTGTTACTTGATAATACTAATAATACTATATAAAAGGGATTCTACAAACTGAAAACATCTACATGCTGATAAAATTTACAGTTATTTAAATAAAGAAAGGGTTTTATTACAAATCTTCTATTTTATGTAAATTGTACAGTTTAAAGCACTCACGATCTTTTTATACGAACGAGGATGGACCACGATATCTTTTTGCCAGTGTCATATTTGAAATACATTTATGTTAAGGTTGGCTGTATTAATTTCTGTACAAAAAATAAAAAATTCTTTAGGCAGGATATTAATCCCCTCAAATAATCTCAATTGAGGAAGTTTGGACATGCTTGGAACAAAGGAGTATAAGATTATCTTTTAATTATTATTAATGTTTGGTTATTAAATTTTTATATCTATTCATTCAAACAAAAGAATGTTTTTATATGAGTTGGAAAATCCAAGGGCGGAGTTGGCCTTAAAGATATTTTTCTAATTACTAATCATGGAAACACCAGTTATAACTAAAGTTCAGATTCTATACAAAATGAATCTTTATTGTTATTAAGACTACAACCACCATATTTAGTATGTGTCTGAACTACAGTGAATTAAAGCATATGATATAAATTAAAAATTACATATTTTGTTATCTTATATCTGCCTGGATTAAAAATTATCCAGAATTGGTTCTATATAATGAAAACGTGTTCTGTAAGGCCTATGGAAAAGGGGTAAAATTTTTATAATAATATGTTTGCACTAGAAATCTGCATTTACATTTAATTTAGTAATGTGAAATATAAAGAAGAAACAAATTAGTTATTCTTCTAGGGGACTACTAAACAATTCTTTCATAATCGTGATTGGGAAAGGATTTTGTAATTTTTCAAGTTTATTTTGTTAAATGTTAAATTTCTAACATAAAAGAGAAATAATTATAGTAAACTAATAAAGAATTATGATTTCATTTAAGATTGTGTACGAGCAAAAATTGCAAGTGGGCAGTATATCAACATTGCAAAACACAAGGAGAGAGCCAAGAAAATGAAATAAAAAAATAAATGTGTTACAAACTTTTTTGTAACAATCTTTTGCTTCATCATCAAGATCATTCAAACAAGAAGCTTTTAATTTATGATTGTGTGAAGCCTTGCTAAGAGCAAATATACCTTTAAATAAGGTGCAAAATCTTAAATTTAAATTATTTCTAGAAACTTTCTGTAACAAAATTATTCCACCTAAAAGTATGTTAAGAAAAAATTAGGTAAATTTGCTTTATGATTATGTAATTATGGAAATAAAAAACCAGATTAAAGATGAATATCTGTACATCATAGTAGATGAAACAACTGATGCCAATGGCAGATACATTGTAAATTTACTAGTTGGAATTCTAAATGAAAATGTATTACCAAAGTCCTTTTTGATTAATAGCAAATAATTGGAAAAAACTAATAGTGTAGCAATTATTCACTTTGTAAATAAATCCCAAAATGAAGTTCTTTGTACCAGACATAGTTCCAATTGAAAGGATTCTTGTCTTGCTCAGTGATGCAGTCACATACATGATAAAATCAGAGACAAATTTAAAAATCTTTCATCAAAATCTTGTTCAAGTAACATGCTTAGTGCATGTACTAGAGTTGCTGAAGAACTTAGATGTCAATTTCCATTAGTTAATTCCCTGATTAGTAGTATAAAGAAAATATTTGTTAAAGCACCTCTTTGTGTCTAAGTGTATAAAGAGAAACTGTCCAATACCTCATTACCGCCTCAACTGGTCATTACTCAATGTTGATATAAAAAGTATTGTATTAGATTTTAGATTCATGTGCCTCAATAAAAAAATCCAAAGGACTGTTTGAAAAACAGGAGTTAATGACAGTATTACCGTTTACTAAAGGCCATTATAGTTTTTTAAGTAGTACCATTAAAAAAATTGGAAACCAAACAATTGCCATTGGCAGATGTAATTTCTGTCATAGACCACTACCAGTCGCTATTAAAAGTTGTTCCTGGTACAATAGGCAAAACTGTATTTGACAAATTTAATTACATAATTTCTAAAAATAATGGCTATCGGAAGCTAGTTGCTGCTTCAAAGATATTATCATTAGCAGATATAGATGCAAATGTTCATATAAATTAAAGATCTGAATCAGTGGATGTAGAAAGAAGGTTTTCAACTTATAAAAATATAGACAGACAAAAGATAAAGGTTTACTGCTGAAAATCTTGATAAATACTTAATTATTAATTGGTATTCAATTTTAAAAGATAGCGAAACTGTCTGTATGTATCTATTTTTTGCTTTTAAATTGTACCTAATAATATTTTCTGAATTCTTGTCTTTGAAATATGATGTCAAATCACCAAGAATGAAGAGCATAAATTGCACAAAATAGCTGTCAACATGCTGACAAACCACTGAATTTTCAAAATTTTTCTCAATACATTTATAAATATTTTTTTAAAAGCACATTTTATTATATAACACGGTGTATATTATATTCTTTGGATAAATACATTTAATGGAGATGAAACAGGTTTTACCAGCTTATGCGACACCGCACTTTAAAATCCAAAATCGAAAAGTTTATTGGTCGAAAACAATTAAAAGTGGAGTTAACGATTTTTACTTGTGCAAAACGAAACAAGAAAATTACTTGTTGTTGGAAAGTATGCAAATCCACCATGTTGATAAGTGTAGTGCACACATCAAAATTCCAAGTCTTAAAACATACAGTTAGAATTTTTACTACCTAAGTGCACATCGGCCCTGCAACCAATGGATCAGGGGATCGTTTGTTGCCTTAAAACTCATTACCAGAAACATTTTATGTTAAAATTGTTAGATGCAGCAGATAATAGTAATGAATTGGTTGTATCTTTATTAGATGTAATTCAAATGCTGGCGCAGTGTTGGAAGATAGTTACACAACAAAAAATCAGCAACTTTGGTTTATGCATAAATAAAAGTGGTTTCGATGAAGAAGATAACCTTCCTGTAGCAGAACAGTTATGGCACAACACGGATCAAAGTCAAGAAGACAATGCTCCATTTAGTGTGTGGTTAAGAAATCAGGTGACTGAAAATACAGTAGCCGATTTCCCAGACGTGGTTAATTACATAGACAATTCTCTAATAACATCCAAACTACCTTCAGATATGGATATTGCTAACGAAATACACCAGAAGTATTTTACAAATCTTGTTATAATACCAGTAGTACTGTATCATCAAATAAAAGTTCATGTCTTATCTTATAAATGGTTATGTGCATAATTCAACTACAAGTATTTTCACTGACGACTAGTGCTTTACATTTAGATTAGAACTGATATTTCCATGATGCAATTAAAAAACTGCAACTGCATTTTTAACACTATATTATAATTTAATTTACATAAAACAGAAGATTTATAAGAAAAACCATTTCTTTATTTAAATAACTGTAATCTTAAAAAAAAATCTTTTAAAAACATCTTCACTCAATTTATATTACACAATGCATTTTCACTTCAAATATACTAGTAATTATTATAAAATTCAGTAAACTTTTAAAAATGGCAGATTCTTAGTATACTTACAGTAAATTTTTCTTTAAAAAAATTGAAAGTTTATGCTTTTATGTTTTCATTTTATATTCTGAGCACGCACATCCTATCATTACTATGTACTAAAATAAAATTACTTTAAAACAATAATTAACTTCTTTCTGTATACAATAATCAAAAATATTCAAGTTACAAATAAACAAGGACATTATAAATCCTAAATCTCTACAAGTATATATAAATGGACTAGATTCGACTAGATTTAGTATAAAAGGCAACAATAGGTAAAGAACTAACGTTTCAGTCTAAAAAGTAGTTACCTTATTACTAACAATAAGTCATACAAGGTTTTTTTATAAACTGATTTGTAAATCGGCGTTTTTTTCAATTATTTAGTCTTGATTTTGTTTGTATTATAATTAATTAAAATGACTTTTTACTTAAAATTATATATTATGAATGAATCTAAATAATTAACGACCTATAGACTTACTGTATAGAACAAACAGCAGATCCACCTCTATCTTCGTCTAATATTGTAGCTCTTCTACGTATACCTTCGACATATACATCACGATTAAACAAGCCAGCAGCAAGTGGGATTCTGCATAAAAATGATCGATACAGAAATAAAAAATATTTTTTAATTAAGATTCCTCTTACGTATCTAATCCAGGTCGTAAATGTGCTTTGAATACTCCCCAAACAGGTTTATGATCGGATGTTGTTATAGAAGGAACTGAATCATAAATAAGACATTGCAAAGGAGGGACTTCTGGGAGACCACTTAATCGACGAGCTGCCCTCTGCTTATATAAAATTCTATCAGTATAGGCTGGAGTTCTTTGTTTTGATGATGTGTCAAAGTTTTGAGTACCTGGATCATACTGTTAAGACAAAGAAAACAACTAGTGCAAATTCTGTTAAAAAAATTCTAATTGATAAACTTAGGACATAGATAAACTGTCAGGTGTTAATCAAAAAGATATTAAGATCAACAAACTTATCATTTATTTAAAATGAATAAATTTCTTATTTTGTTTTACTTTAAACATTATATTTATATCATGCCAATCCTACTAATAATACAAAATTACTTTTAATTAATTAAAAATGCAAAATAAAATTTAACGCCGCTAGTCAGCATATTGTTATCGAGAAATGAACACATTTGGCATACAACAGACCACTTTTAATATTTGGTCGGGTACATCTCAACCTTACTCATCAGATTGACAGATTCATGGCTGTTACTTACAGGTGCATTCTATGAGCAAACAACCATCTGTATGCGTATGTTAAACATGCATTTTTCTTTGCGCCTTGTATGGTAAACAACTCTTTCGGTCTAGAAATGTCCTAAACATATTAATTGATTGTACCTTATATGTAGGGGGAAATGTAATATTTGCTTCACAAAATCCCTTAAAAGCTGCTCCATCAGACAGCACAGAACATAACTGATCATGATGCATATATCCATGTGGCATATGTGACGGAAGTGGAAAACTAGTTTTTGATAGCCATTCTAATACCTTATTGCGGGGAGTAGCTAAACGAAAATTTAAATCTCCTGACCAAAATATGTAATCGAAATTTTGTGTTACATCTGGAATAAAACAAAAATATTATTAAAAGTAACTACTTGAACTCTAATTTAAATTTTACCTCTGTTTTTATTTTTGATTGGCAAATTTCTAGGTAGATCTAAAGAGTTTACAATTTTTTTGACATCTGAAACACGCTCCTTAACTTTTTCCTGGTGAGCTGTGAGATGTGCTGTCACAAACAAGAACGATGTTCCAAATAACATAAAACCAGAAGCTACAGCACCTTTTGTTCTAAAAGCAGTACCAGGTCTAACTGATAAACTTGCATCTTCCGGTACGGAACAATACCATATTAGATCTCTTCGGACAAAAATTGCTAGATGTATAGTTCCTGTAAATTATCAAATAATATTTAGAACTATTAAGAATACCTCAACCTTTTGTAATTAAAATAAATGGTAACATTCATGAATGTTGATATAATAAAAAATTTTAAAATCTTTAACAATTCTAACTAATATTTCATTAATATCTTTTATTTGAAAGAGTTGAGCAATCTTATTGTGTCTTACTTACAAAGTGGAATGAAAAAGAGCATGTGATACTTTCAAAGTTTCTTGAAGACATGATTGGTATGAAATAGTGATCGAAAACATAACAGGTCTGTTATGGTGATAAGAAAAAAACTTTTAATAAAGATAATAAAGAAGGGAAAGACCATGTTAGCATTCAGTCTACTGCTATGTTATTTTATTCAAAAATGCAATAAAATCTTTTGAGTTTTTTAATTTCTCTGGCAAACCATGCATTTTTTCAAAACATGTGAAGTATACATTTTTTGTACAAAAATAAATAGCAGATCCAGATATGGCACCAAAATTTAAAAAAAGTTCACAGAGAAAAATTAGAAAGAAACATCCAAGTGGCCTGGGGTGCATCTGCTAAACTAATAACAAAAGACTGACAAATGTAAGATGGTGTCATACAGGAAGATAATATACTACATGAGCATATAAAGTTTGAACAAAATTGAACAAAAAGTTTTTAAAATATAGTAAAAAAAAGAGCTCTCAGAGTGTCCCTTTTAGGCCCTAAAAAGGAGCACTTGCTATTTAGAAAATCAAAAAACTGAAAAATATGGGTCTGTTAAACTTTCCTTCCCAAATACACCTTCTCAGTTTGGCAATCAAATTTAGAAACATCCTATATAAAAGAGTTAAGCAATCTTGTCTTACCTAATGAAGTGGAATGAAAAAGAACATGTGATGGCCCCAAAGTTTCTTGTAGACATACTTCCCATTCAAATCTTTCCGAACAAGATTCTTGTGTTCCAAATGCTAGAATATCTGGAACATGTTCTAACCCAGTAGGTAATACAAAATCATTCAATTCCCTGTAACATGTAATAATATTCAGTTAATCAATCTTTTCAACAAAATTTTATTTTTGTCCTACCCAGGAGGACTTTGTCCGTTCATATTCCAAGTTCCCACAAAAATAGTAACTTCTTTTGTTGGGAAAGTACGTTCCAATTCAATTGGACCCAACAGTGAATTAGCACCAATTCTACCCTGTAAAAAATTTCTTTGCCTAGCTTTGGTAGTTGGTATCAAATGTAAAACTTGGGCAGCTATTAAAGCTTTCCTGGCTAAGCTATCTGTACTTGAATTTGATTTTCCACTACCTTCACGCAAAACCGTATCGTGTGATAGACTTCTTTCACCTAGATTACTTTCTTGGCTTGTTCCTGATATTTGTGTACTATGTAAGTTAGTTTCTGACACACTGCTGCATCGCCTTATTTGACCATTTTCCTTGAAGAGCATTTGTTTAATAGTTTATTTTTAATATACAATATTTCAGTTATTTACCTGTGGTAATGTAATTCCTACACTTAAAGGTCTCTGGGATACAGCAATTGGACTCTTTGGTATGTCTGTTACAGCACAACATAATTCTAACCTAGCATTTTGTTCTTTTCGACCACTAGATGCACTTCTTGCAACTGCAATTCCTACTTTATTGGGAACCTTACTTGGTAGTAAAAATTTGCTTACAGATTTTTTCTGTTTAAATTTGCTATTTGGACTAGTATGGCTTTGTTCCATAGTCATAATTTTATATAAATACTGTCAAAATATTGCTGTTGTAATGGTTTTAAATGTACTGTAGAAATTTACATTTTAATTTCTAATAATTAATCTTAAAAGTTAAATTAATTTATCACGATTGTTTTTATTGCTTTAACCCATACTGCATATTTAATTTTAAATGAAACTAAGTCGAATATAGGTTATATTCGAAAATAATATATGCCTATGCTAGCATATGATAAATGACATATGTGACATACATGACCTTCTAATTAACGTCAATACAAACAAATCGTAACAGATGTTAAATCAGTGTTGCCAAATGGATACCAGTACCAGTAATAAGATTTGAAATTGTTAGATAAAATAGAGGGTGTAAATAAATAATACGGACAGTAGGGTAGACGATGGCATATTTGTGGAAGTGGTCTTATAGGGGTCTGGAGTCTGGACACTCCTACTATACAATACAAAATTAGGTATAAGTAATGTAATATTTTTATTGAGAGTTTTTGTTTAAGAATTTGCATATACAGTAGTGGACAAAAAAACGCACATACAGAAAAACTTTTCTTTTTTAATAGATGATTTTAAAATTTTAAATATTTCTATCATTAAGTAGTAAATGCTATCAATACTATGTGATTGCAATGAAGTACTTGACGATTTGATCTTACTAAATAAACATTTCATAGCCAACTTAGTTTATGTGTATAACCAAATACTACATCACAAATTTTGAACTTTTATTATTCAGAATATGGCATAAAAACAAAAAAACTGATAACAAAAGATTATTAAGCAAACATTTACCTCCATATTAATGATAAAAATATACTGTTAATATATTGTATTTCCACCCTTAGCTTTAATAACTGCCCTACATCTATCGGTCATACTAGATATCAATTTTTGTATATACGCAGGGCTTATTTCAGTTTCCCATACGCGTCTTATTGTGCTTCTAAGGTCTTCTTTAGTTTTCGGATGGTTTTCAGTAATAGCTCGCCCCATTTCATACCAACAATTCTCAATCGGGTTGAGATCTGGACTATTACCGGGCCACGTTAGGCAAGAAACTTTTTGTTTTTTAAGAAAATCTTGTACCTAGACGTAAATCAATAATAATAAATTATTAATTAATGCTTTAACTTTATTATTATAGCAAAAAATACCTTCTTGGCTCTGTGACACGGCGCTGAATCATCTTGAAAGATTCCACTTTTCAACCTTCCAAAATGTCGTTTTATTGTTGGTATTAAATGTTCCTTTAAAACATTTATGTATATTTCAGCATTCATTGTGCCACTTAAAAAATAAATATCACCCACTCCCTTACTAGATATACACCCCCACACCATTTGATATGAATCAAATTTAATTGTTTGTTTCAAACACTCTGGTAGAAATTCTTCACCTGGACGACGACGCACATATTGAATACCATCTGACCCGCGTAGATTAAACTTTGATTCGTCTGAAAATACTACCATATTCCATTGACTTTCTGTCCATTTGACATGTTCTTTTGCCCATTTTAATCTAGCTGCACGCATCTTTTTAGTCAACAAGGGCTTCTTCCTTGGACGATAGGCTTTTAAATTACTTGAACACAATCTACGACGAATAGTTCTTGTACTAACTGACGGGCCAACATGTTCTATCCATTCTTTCCTTAATTCAGTGGAGGTTGCTTTTCTATTTTTAATAGCCAGTCTTTTTAAAACACGATCTTGTTTGTCAGTAGAAATCTTCTTTCTTCCACTTCCTTTTTTCCTATCCACGGTCCCAGTATCATTTTTCTTTCGTATTAAACGTGAAATAGTAGAATGATGACAACCTAATTTAGCACTAATATACGTCATAGAACACCCTTCATCCCGTAATGCAAATGCAACACTTTTTTTTCGCGGAGTTAAAGGAGCCATTTCCACAACGGTTTAATGACAACTGCAACTACAGCAACAAT